>JAGSPU010001048.1:0-17822 GCA_019321725.1 Paulownia fortunei
CTGAAAAAATTTCAATGATAATCATTTGAGTTTTTTTAAATATATATCTGAAACACATAACACTATAGAGAGTATCGAGGGGGTGCAAGCGTTGTGTGTGAAAAATCTATAATAATAACCAGGATTTTTGTTATTATGCTGTTGAAATACAAATCAAGAAACAGTTGTGAGTGGGTAGGCGTAAAAAGGATTTGTGGTTCAAAAAACTCAATGACAAAAATTATTTTTATTATACATTTTGAAATTTAAAACACAAGATAAAGTGTAGCAAAAGAGTAGTGGTGACTTAAGTTTATATATAAAATTTTCAATAGCAATAACTCAGATTTTTTGCATTATTCATATCGAAATACGGAACTTAAAAGAGAGAGTACGAAGAGGGTGTACATGGCCTACGGTTTGTGATGTGAAAATTTTAATATCAATAACTTTGATTTTTCATATTCTGAATGTTCAAATATTGAACACAAGAGAGAAAGAGTACTGAGAGGGGGGGAGTGGCCTAGGGTTTCTCTGAAAAATTTCAATGATAATAATTAGAGTTTTTTTAAATATATATCTTGAAACACATAACACTATAGAGAGTATCGAGGGGGTGCGAGCGCCCTAGGGTTTGTTGTGTGAAAAAATCTATAATAATAACCAGAATTTTTGTATTATGCATATGTTGAAATACAAAACTCAAGAAAACAGTTGTGAGTGGGTAGGCGTAACCATGGGTTTGTGGTTCAAAAACTCAATGACAAATTATTTTTGGATTATACATTTTGAAACATAAAACACAAGAGAAAGAGCAAAAGAGTAGTGGTGACCTAAGTTTTATAGTATAAAATTTTGAATAGCAATAACTTTGATTTTTTGCATTTTTATATTGAAATACGGAACTTAAGAGAGAGAGTATGGAGAGTATGTACATAGCCTAAGGTTTGTGATGTGAAAATTTTAATATCAATAACTTTGATTTTTTATATTGTGAATGTTCAAATATTGAACGCAAGAGAGAGAGAGTACCAAGAGGGTATGGGTGGCCTAGGGTTTCTTCTTAAAAATTTCAATGATAATAATTAAGTTTTTTGAATATATATCTTGAAACACATAACACTATAGAGAGTATCGAGGGGGTGCGAGCGCCTAGGGTTTGTTGTGTGAAAAAATCTATAATAAAACCTGGATTTTTGAATTATGCATGTTGAAATACAAAACTCAAGAAACAGTTGTGAGTGGGTAGGCGTAACATGGTTTGTGGTTCAAAAACTCAATGACAAAAATTATTTTTGGATTATATTTTGAAACATAGAACACAAGAGAAAGAGTAGCAAAAGAGTAGTGGTGACCTAAGTTTTATAGTATAAAATTTTCAATAGCAATAACTTGATTTTTTGCATTATTCATATTGAAATATGGAACTTAAGAGAGAGAGTACGGAGAGGTGTACATGACCTAAGGTTTGTGATGTGAAAATTTTAATATCAATAACTTTTATTTTTCATATTGTGAATGTTCAAATATTGAACACAAGAGAGAGAGAGTACCAAGAGGGTGGAGGGTGGCCTGGGATTTCTTCTAAAAAATTTCAATGATAATAATTAGAGTTTTTTTAAATATATATCTTGAAAGACACAATACTAACGAGTATCGAGGGGGTGGGAGCGCCTAGGGTTTGTTGTGTGAAAAAATCTATAATAATAACCAGGATTTTTGTATTATGCATGTTGAAATACAAAACTAAGAGAACAGTTGTGAGTGGGTAGGCGTAACCATGGGTTTGTGGTTCAAAAAACTCAATGACAAATTATTTTTGGCATTATACATTTTGAAAATAAAACACAAGAGAAAGTGTAGCAAAAGAGTAGTGGTGACCTAAGTTTTATAGTATAAAATTTTCAATAGCATTAACTCAGATTTTTTGCATTATTCATATCGAAATACTGAACATAAGAGAAAGAGTACGGAGAGGGTGTACATGGCGTAAGGTTTGTGATGTGAAAATTTTAATATCAATAACTTTGTTTTTTCATATTGTGAATGTTCAAATATTGAACGCACGAGAGAGAGAGTATCGAGAGGGTGAGGGTGGCCCAAGCTTTCTTCTGAAAAAATTTTCAATGATAATAATTAGAGTTTTTTGAAATATATATCTTGAAACACATAACAGTATAGAGAGTATCGAGGGTAGGGTTTGTTGTGTAAAAGAATCAATAATAAAACCAGGATTTTTGTATTGTGCATGTTGAAATACAAAATTCAAGAAAACAGTTGTGAGTGGGTAGGCGTAACCAAGGGTTTGTGGTTCAAAAAACTCAATGACAACAATAATTTTTGGATTATACATTTTGAAACATAGAACACAAGAGAAAGCATAGCAAAAGAGTAGTGGTGACCTAAGCTTTATAGTATAAAATTTTCAATAGCAATAACTTTGATTTTTTGCATTATTCATATTGAAATATGGAACTTAAGAGAGAGAGTACGGAGAGGGTGTACATGGCCTAAGGTTTGTGATGTGAAAATTTTAATATCAATAACTTTGATTTTTCATATTGTGAATGTTCAAATATTGAACACAAGAGAGTGAGAGTACCAAGAGGGTGGGGGTGGCCTAGGATTTCTTCTGAAAAAATTTCAATGATAATAATTAGAGTTTTTTAAAATATATATCTTGAAAGACATAATACTATAGAGAGTATGGAGGGGGTGAGAGCGCCCTAGGGTTTGTTGTGTGAAAAAATCTGTAATAATAACCAAAATCTATAATAATAAAGGATTTTTGTATTATACATGTTGAAATACAGAACTCAAGAAAACAGTTGTGAGTGGGTAGGCGTAACCATGGGTTTGTGGTTCAAAAAACTCAATGACAAATTATTTTTGGATTATACATTTTGAAACATAAAACACAAGAGAAAGTGTAGCAAAAGAGTAGTGGTGACATTTTATAGTATAAAATTTTCAATAGCAATAACTCAGATTTTTTGCATTATTCGTATCGAAATACGGAACATAAGAGAAAGAGTACGGAGAGGGTGTACATGGCCTAAGGTTTGTGATGTGAAAATTTTAATATATCAATAACTTTGATTTTTCATATTGTGAATGTTCAAATATTGAACGCAGAGAGAGAGAGTATCGAGAGGGTGAGGGTGGCCCAAGCTTTATTCTGAAAAAATTTCAATGATAATAATTAGAGTTTTTTGAAATATATATCTTGAAACACATAACAGTATAGAGAGTATCGAGGGTAGGGTTTGTTTGTAAAAGAATCAATAATAAAACCAGAATTTTTGTATTGTGCATGTTGAAATACAAAAGTCAAGAAAACAGTTGTGAGTGGGTAGGCGTAACCAAGGGTTTGTGGTTCAAAAAACTCAATGACAAAAATAATTTTTGGATTATACATTTTGAAACATAGAATACAAGAGAAAGCATAGCAAAAGAGTAGTGGTGACCTATGTTTTATAGTATAAAATTTTCAATAGCAATAACTTTTATTTTTTGCATTATTCATATTGAAATACGGAACTTAAGAGAGAGAGTACGGAGAGGGTGTACATGGCCTAAGGTTTGTGATGTGAAAATTTTAATATCAATAACTTTGATTTTTCATATTGTGAATGTTCAAATATTGAACACAAGAGAGAGAGAGTACCGAGAGGGTGGGGGTGGCCTAGGGTTTCTTTTGAAAAAAATTCAATGATAATAATTAGAGTTTTTTGAAATATATATCTTGAAACACATAACACTATAGAGAGTATCGATAGGGTGCGAGCGCCCTAGGGTTTGTTGTGTGAAAAAATCTATAATAATAACTAGGATTTTTTATATTATATGCATGTTGAAATACAAAACTCAAGAAAACAGTTGTGAGTGGGTAGGCGTAACCTAGGGTTTGTGGTTCAAAAACTCAATGAAAAAAAATTATTTTTGGATTATAGATTTTGAATTTAAAATACAAGATAAAGTGTAGCAAAAGAGTAGTGGTGACTTAAGTTTTATAGTATAAAATTTTCAATAGCAATAACTCAAATTTTTTGCATTATTAATATCGATATACGGAACTTAAGAGAGAGAGTACGGAGAGGGTGTACATGGCCTAAGGTTTGTGATGTGAAAATTTTAATATCAATAACTTTGATTTTTCATAATTGTGAATGTTCAAATATGAACGCAAGAGAGAGAGAGTACCGAGAGGGTGAGGGTGGCCTAGGCTTTCTCCGAAAAATTTCAATGATAATAATTAGAGTTTTTTTAAATATATATCTTGAAACACATAACACTATACAGAGTATCGAGGGGGTGCAAGTGTTGGGTTCGCTATAATCGCAGGGGTATACGCAGCGGAAAATTAAAATTTTTATCAAACATAAATTTAACCCCTTTGATTCGAAAGCGATTTTAACAATCGCGCTTATTCAAGTGAATATATATATAATATAAATCGGATTATACCTTTCGTGCACTCCGGTTGTTGTAGGGAATGAAGCAATCAATTGCTTATCCTGGACAATCAGAACTCGCAGGGATCCAAGTGTCTCCCCTCTATCAGGTCCACGATACGGAAAGCAACACCAATCAAAAGGATTCGCTAGTATCCTTTTAATTGTTTACTAATCTAGAACCGGAGTATATTTTCAAGAACAATAAAGATTGATTCTTTATGTTCTTGAAACAATAATATGAAGAAAATAACAAGAAACTGATTTTCCTTTTTTTTTTCTTTCTTTTTTCTTGAAGAGTAAAATAGAAGACTTTAAACAAAATATTTTTGCTCAAATTTTTGAATTGAATTATGTAATTTTCATCCTCATCATATATATAGGGTTGAAAATTTTAATCCTTTTCCAACTCTTGGAAAGTTTTTCTATTTTGAACTACTTCAAAACCTTATCTTGGGAGGATTCCAAATCTTTCAAGAACTCTTCTTTTTTTTCACTCTTCTATTGTATGTGGACTAATTTGAGACTACATTAATCATCAAAACTGTCTACATACATTGTTGATATTAATTTGAACTCTTCAAATAATATCAAGATAGATATATATATCATATATATATACTATAATTATATTTATACATAAATTAAATCTTAATGGCCTATTTTATCCTATAAAATTGGTCACTTTATTTATTTATCTATAAATATGTTAATTAAATAAATCATATTTATTTAATTTATTCTCTTCATACTTTAGTGGGTTTCTTAAGTGATCCACATTTATTTTGGGCTTGGACTCAAAAATCCCCAAATCAATTCAATTGATTCAATCCCAATTTAATCAATCCAATTGATTAATTTAATTTACTCCAATTGGGCTTCCTAATCAAATTAGGTCCAATTAAATAATCCAATTACTTAATTGAATAATTTAATTTAACTATTAAATTAAATAGAACCTTAATTAATTAATTGATCAGTATTAATTAATTAATTTCCAACCATTGGATAAAATCTAAAATTAAAAATGTTACTTTTCATAAAGATGTGTGACCCTCTTAGGTTCACTACTAAGCTAGTAGTGGGTTTGCAACATTTACAGCTTATGAATAATAATTATTCCAATTAATTAATCTAATTAATTAATCCGCTTGGAATCAACTCCTTAATTTCAAGAACCTCACTATCCATGAAAACACCTAGCAAGTAATCATGGCAAACTAGTCTTAGGTGAAATAGCGAGTAAACCTATTTCAGTTGCGAGTACCATACACGTACGGTCCTTTCGACAGCTAATCTCCTGATTGAATCTAAGGCATGAATTATAAGTCGAAACCCTAAATGATTCAATTGCTGTGATCCCATTTCAAGTTCCAATGATTCTTGATGAATCATAATTCATTCTGCCTTGGCCAAGGTCTTTGAATCACGAACTATGAAAACACAGGAGATTCCCTTGTTTAAAAAAAAACAAGTGTCGAATTCTATGTTGGCCACTGACAAACCTCCATGCACACCAGTGCAACACCCAATATACCCCCTTTGTGATTGTCAAGCAATCAGAAGATATATCAAAGTGCTGTAGGATGCACACAAGGCTACCATCGTGCCTCAAGTCTAAGGACTAGTCGTGTACTATCGCAACACAGAAATTCTTATTTCGACGGGCAAAGCCTCCAACTAAGAATTTCTTGCGGGCCATATTCGGTGTACTTGTTCCCTAACAAGCACCCACATATATGCACTTACGTCTCTACGCTAATGCCAATGGAATGTGACATCCTCGTCTCACGAGCATGCATTATATGTACGAGTCTTACTGAGCTATTTGATATCCCATCTCAAAAAACTCTCGACTCGGAACTTATTTAAAACCAAAGCCTTAGAGGCATGTTCCATGATCGCCATCATATGCGCGACCATGCCCCGTAGCTAAATTTGGTCTAAGGACTTTATCTAATGTGCAGAAATAAAAAATGCAAGACATAAGATAAAGAAAATGCCATTTTTATTAATATGATTCCCAATAAGATTGTCTTTATAAAAGCAAAAGAGTATAATATACCCAATCTAATTGGGGCGTTGGGCATCCTACTCTAACAATCTCCCACTTGCCCTAGCTCCAATTGCCCATGTATCTAAGGCCTATCTTCTCAAGATGTCCGTCGAATATCTTCTGTGCTAAGGGCTTAGTAAGTGGGTCTGCTACATTTTCTGCTGAGGCAACTCGATCCACAATGACGTCGCCTCTACCAATAATCTCTCTGATCAAGTGATATCGTCTCATTATGTGCTTGGATCTTTGATGAGATCTTGGCTCTTTTACTTGCGCAATAGCTCCATTATTATCACAGTAAATCATAACTGGATCAACAATGGATGGAATTACATCCAACCCTTGGATGAAATTTCTAATCCAAACAGCTTCTTTTGCTGCATCTGATGCAGCAATATATTCAGCTTCGGTGGTAGAGTCTGCAGTCGTCTCTTGCTTGGAACTCTTCCAACTGACCGCACCACCATTCAAGGTGAATATGTATCCGGACATGGACTTTGAGTCATCTATATCGGACTGAAAACTAGAGTCTGTATATCCCTCCAGTTTTAGTTCTCCATTGCCGTATATCAGAAAGATATCCTTAGTCCTTCTCAAGTACTTGAGGATCATCTTAACGGCTTTCCAGTGTTCTTCTCCTGGATTGGACTGATATCTGCTCGTGACACTCAGAGCATGTGCTATATCAGGCCTTGTACATAACATTGCATACATTATGCTCCCTATTGCAGAAGCATAAGGTATGCGAGCCATCTTTTCTCTCTCTTCAGGTGTCTTAGGAGACATAACTTTAGAGAGTGAAACCCCATGACTCATAGGCAGAAATCCTCTCTTGGATTCCTCCATGCTAAACCTTTTTAGCACTTTGTCTATGTACATGGACTGGGATAGTCCGATCATCCTTCTGGATCTATCTCTATAGATCTTTATCCCTAGGATAAAAGATGCATCTCTCAAGTCCTTCATGGAAAACTGATTAGATAACCAAGTCCTCGTTGACTGCAACATCCCTACATCATTCCCAATGAGTAGGATATCATCAACGTAGAGCACAACAAATGTAACTGCACTCCCACTAACCTTCTTATAGACACATGGTTGATCCGGGTTCTTATGAAAGTCAAACATTTTGATCGTTTCATCAAACCGGATGTTCCAACTCCTCGAAGCTTGTTTGAGTCCATAAATGGATCTCTGGAGCTTGCAAACCTTTTGCTCGCTCCCGCTGGATATGAAGCCTTCTGGCTGCTTCATGTAGATCTCTTCCTTAATGTTTCCATTAAGAAAAGCGGTCTTCACATCCATTTGCCATATCTCATAGTCATAATATGCAGATATGGCTAACAGTATCCGTATGGATTTAAGCATCGCTACTGGTGAAAAAGTTTCCTCATAATCAATTCCTTGCTTCTGAGTATAACCTTTTGCTACCAATCGTGCCTTATAGGTTGCTACCTCTCCATCTACTCCAAGCTTCCGCTTGTAGACCCATTTGCAGCCAATGGGAACAATTCCCTGTGGTGGGTCCACCAAAGTCCATACCTTGTTGGAGTACATAGAGTCCATTTCGGACTGCATAGCTTCTTGCCACTTCTTCGAGTCGATGTCAGACATCGCCTCTCCATAGCTTCTTGGATCATTATCCAAGGGGAGTCCCTCTTCTTTATTCTCTAACAACAAGTTGTACCTCTTAGGTACCCTTGAGACCCTTTCGGATCTTCGAAGAGATTGTGCCTTAGAGGGTCCAGCATCAGCTGGTATACCATTTACTGCGTCAGTTGGGGTGTTCTGTGGTTCTTGAACCTCTTCAAGTTCTACGACATTGTCACTTCCATCTGAAAGAAATTCTTCTTCAAGGAAGGTAGCATTTCTCGAAACAAACACCCTTTGTTCCGTGGCATCATAGAAATAGTATCCAATAGACTCCTTTGGATACCCCACAAACTTGCATAAGCTGGATCTCATATCCAACTTATCTCCCACTAGCTGCTTCACATAAGCAGCACACCCCCATACCTAAGGTATTTATAGGAAGGTGTCTTTCCATACCACATCTCATATGGTATTTTAGGGACGGCTTTAGATGGCACCCTGTTTAATAGGTATGCCGCCGTTTCTAAGGCATAGCCCCAGAATGAAAGAGGTAATGAAGTGAAGCTCATCATAGATCTAACCATGTCCAACAAGGTTCGATTCCTGCATTCCGCAACTCCATTGAGTTGGGGAGTAGCAGGAGGAGTCCACTGTGAGAGAATCCCATTCTCTTTTAGATAATCTAAAAATTCTGTGCTTAAGTATTCACCTCCTCGATCAGATCGAAGAGTTTTTATACTTAATCCAGTTTGTTTCTCTACTTCAGTTCTGAATTCTTTGAACTTTTCAAATACTTCAGACTTGTACCTTAAAAGGCACACATAACCATACCTAGAGAAGTCATCGGTAAAGGTTAAGAAGTAGTTATAGTTCCCACGGGCACTAACATTTAGTGGCCCACATACATCTGTATGGATCAAATCCAATAGATGCTTGGCTCGCTCCACTTGTCCAACAAATGGAGATTTGGTCATCTTTCCTTTGAGGCAGGATTCACAAGTTGGTAGTTCTTGCTCTCTCGTTAGATCAAGCAATTGTGCCAATTTGTTAATTCTCTTCTCAGAAATATGTCCTAATCTTGCGTGCCACAGGCTCATTGAACTATGATTATCTAATTTTCTTTTATGTTGTTGAATTGTGAAAATGGGGTTATGGGGAGTAATAGTATATAAATAATTCGTCAAAGAACCAGAATATATAAAATCAGAACGTTTGAAAATGGAACAATTTCCATTCTCAATGGTAAATCTAAAACCTTCTCTATCCAAAACTGGAATAGAGATAATGTTCTTAATAATATTTGGAACAAAAAGACAATTATTTAAAACTATTACATAACCATTCTCTAAAGCCAGATTAACGGTCCCTATAGCTAATGCAGCAACTCTTGCTCCATTTCCCATCCTAAGAACCGTTTCTCCTCCATCCAGCTTCCTACTTCTTGCCATCATCTGCAAATCATTGCAAATATGTGAGCCACAACCGGTATCTAATACCCAAGAAGTATTGTTAACCGACAAGTTAACTTCAACAAAATATATACCTGAACTCTTCAGGCTTGCAAGATACTCCTTGCAATTCCTCTTCCAGTGCCCTGGTTTGCCGCAGTAATGGCACTTGTCATTGGCTTGAGAAGAAACCTTTTTGACACCGCCCTTAGCTTTCAGCTTGTTGGGTTTAGAGGAACCTTTCCCTTCTTCTTTCCTTTCTTGGGCTTTTTAGCCTTTGATCCGGAAGAAGATCCAACAAGCAGAACCGGCTTGTCCTTTTTCATGGTGGACTCAGCCGTCTTTAACATGTTCACAAGCTCAGCGATACTAGTCTCCATGTTGTGCATGTTAAAGTTGACAACAAAGGTGTCAAATGATGGAGGCAGAGACTGCAGCAGAAGGTCCGTATAGAGTTCGTTCTCCATAACAACTCCAAGGGACGCCAGCCTTTCAATAAGGGCTATCATCTTCAATCCATGATCATGGACTGAAGAGCCCTCAGTCATACGACATCTGAAAAGCTCTTTTGAGATCTGATATCTCGTCTGCCGAGTTCTTTCACCATACAACTCTTGTAGGTGAATGAGGATCCCATAGGCAGTATCTTGATCCTCATTCTGCCTCTGCAGCTCATTTGACATCGATGCCAGCATGTAGCATCGAGCCTGCAGATTGTCATCAACATGACGTAAATAACCTGCATAATCCTCTAAAGTAATATCCTGGCGGTACCAAAGGAGGCGCAGTGTCGAGGACATATGCCCTCTTCTCTGACTGAAGAACTATCTTCAGGTTTCTTAACCAATCGACAAAATTAGGTCCAGTTAATTTATTTTGTTCAATGATTGTTGCAAGTGGATTCTTTGCCATTTTAGTAGAATAATCTACAAAATATGCAAGAAGCAGAAAATGAGTAAACTATGGGAAAAACATATTCATTTAATATAAGGTCTTTAATACTAAATGTCTCCCACTATTTTCTTCGAATTCCATCACCCCTAATGGAATTTCGGGAAATCAAATTTCCTAGTGAGCTTGAGGTCCAATGAAAATATTTCACACCAATTTTATGAGCCCATGAAATATTTTTATCGGTAGTCAACTCTTTGACGATTGTATCACTATACAACCCTCAAGTTTGTTTTGCCTCACCTCTTCTCATATACCCCAATTTTATGAGCCCATATGGTACTAAGTGTCAAACAATACCCATCAAACTTTCGTGTAGATAGAGCATCAATGATGTCCCACGATTCATGGTCAACATAATGACGATTCCATCCCACGAGCATCTCTATGCTCGGTAGAGATCACAACTTTCCAACACAAGACCACCCCACGACTCATGGTCAGTGATCAAGTGCGGTAGCGGTCGTCATGTCTCTATCTTTGATGGTAGGCATGGAACGATAGGTCCTACCTAACTTGTCCATTTTTGTTTGAAATCGAATTTTCAAAAAATTCTTTTACTTAATTTTAAAAATTAAGTGGGGTTTAATTTTATCCAAGACCTCATCATAATTTAAATTATGTTGGTTATTTAATGCATGACATCATAATATCATTCCACAAGCATAAAAGCATTAAATAAAATCCTAAGCATGCATCTAATACATACTTAAATAAATGGATGATCATGAATCAGTCCTATGCGGTCCATTTGAGCCAAAAATGGACCTAAGGTCAGTCTAAGGGTAATAAAATGAAATAGAACCTATTCTATTACATAATTGTATCCATACAATCATGGGCCTTCCTTTTTTTTATTCTCCTTCGTCTTCCAAAGAAAAAGAAAAACCTTACCTTCTATTCTACTCTCTTTACAGAAAATAAAATAACTTACATAAATGAAATAAGAGGCTCACAGGCCCCATTTTAAAACCCAAAAATATTAAATAAAACCAATCACATTGGTCCAATGGCTCATGATCATCCCATACATGCTCATAATTAACATCATATGTAATTATCAAAATATGTAAATTTACCAAATTGTTAAACGCAATTTTTCTTTTAACTTGGTATATATTTTTAATTGCTTGAAAAAACAATTTTTCTTTGAAAAACAATTTTTCAGAAAAAATTAAAATTAACATTTAATTTTAATATTTCAGAAAAATAATAAAAAAAAACGACCCGGAACGACACGACGAGCAGCACCACTGCTGCCCGTCGGGCGCGCAGCCGGGCGCCCAGCGCCCGCTGTCGGGTACCGAGAGGGTGAGGGTGGCCTAGGCTTTCTTCTGAAAAAATTTTCAATGATAATAATTAGAGTTTTTTTTAATATATATCTTGAACACATAAACTATACAGAGTATCGAGGGGGTGCAAGCGCTAAGGGTTTTTTGTGTGTGAAAAATCTATAATAATAACTAGGATTTTTTTATTATGCATGTTGAAATACAAAACTCAAGAAACAGTTGTGAGTGGGTAGGCGTAACAAAGGGTTTGTGGTTCAAAAAACTCAATGACAAAAATTATTTTTGGATTATACATTTTGAAATTTTAAAACACAGATAAAGTGTAGCAAAAGAGTAGTGGTGACTTAAGTTTTTGTATAAAAAATTTTCAATAGCAATTAATCAGATTTTTTGCATTATTCATATCGAAATATGGAACTTAAAAGAGAGAGTACGGAGAGGGCGTACATGGCCTAAGGTTTGTGATGTGAAAATTTTAATATCAATAACTTGATTTTTCATATTGTGAATGTTCAAATATTGAACACAAGAGAGAAAGAGTACCGAGAGGGGGGGAGTGGCCTAGGGTTTCTTCTGAAAAAATTTCAATGATAATAATTAGAGTTTTTTTAAATATATATCTTGAAACACATAACACTATAGAGAGTATCGAGGGGGTGCGAGCGCCCTAGGGTTTGTTTTGTGAAAAAATCTATAATAATAACCAGGATTTTTGTATTATGCATATGTTGAAATACAAAACTCAAGAAAACAGTTGTGAGTGGGTAGGCGTAACCATGGGTTTGTGGTTCAAAAACTCAATGACAAATTATTTTTGGATTATACATTTTGAAAATATAAAACACAAGAGAAAGAGTGGCAAAAGAGTAGTGGTGACCTAAGTTTTATAGTATAAAATTTTGAATAGCAATAACTTTGATTTTTTGCATTATTTATATTGAAATACGGAACTTAAGAGAGAGAGTATGGAGAGTATGTACATAGCCTAAGGTTTGTGATGTGAAAATTTTAATATCAATAACTTTGATTTTTCATATTGTGAATGTTCAAATATTGAACACAAGAGAGAGAGAGTACGAGAGGGTAGGGGTGGCCTAGGGTTTCTTCTTAAAAATTTCAATGATAATAATTATAGTTTTTTTAAATATATATCTTGAAACACATAACACTATAGAGAGTATCGAGGGGGTGCGAGCGCCCTAGGGTTTGTTGTGTGAAAAAATTCATAATAATAACCAGGATTTTTGTATTATGCATATGTTGAAATACAAAACTCAAGAAAACAGTTGTGAGTGGGTAGGCGTAACCATGGGTTTGTGGTTCAAAAACTCAATGACAAATTATTTTTGGATTATACATTTTGAAACATAAAACACAAGAGAAAGTGTAGCAAAAGAGTAGTGGTGACCTAAGTTTTATAGTATAAAATTTTCAATAGCAATAACTCAGATTTTTTGCATTATTCATATCGAAATACGGAACATAAGAGAAAGAGTACGGAGAGGGTGTACATGGCCTAAGGTTTGTGATGTGAAAATTTTAATATCAATAACTTTGATTTTTCATATTGTGAATGTTCAAATATTGAACGCAAGAGAGAGAGAGTACTGAGAGGGTAAGGGTGGACCAGGCTTTCTTCTGAAAAAATTTCAATGATAATAATTAGAGTTTTTTTAAATATATATCTTGAAACACATAACACTATAGAGAGTATCGAGGGGGTGCGAGCGCCCTAGGGTTTGTTGTGTGAAAAAATGTATAATAATAACCAGGATTTTTGTTTTATGCATGTTGAAATACAAAACTCAAGAAAATAGTTGTGAGTGGGTAGGCGTAACAAAGGGTTTGTGGTTCAAAAAACTCAATGACAAAAATTATTTTTGATTATACATTTTGAAATTTAAAACACAAGATAAAGTGTAGCAAAAGAGTAGTGGTGACTTAAGTTTTATAGTGTAATTTTCAATAGCAATAACTCAGATTTTTTGCATTATTTATATTGAAATACGGAACTTAAGAGAGAGAGTACGGAGTGGGTGTATATGGCCTAAGGTTTGTGATGTGAAAATTTTAATATCAATAACTTTGATTTTTCATATTATGAATGTTCAAATATTGAACGCAAGAGAGAGAGTGTACCGAGAGGGTGGGGGTCGCTTAAGGTTTCTTCTGAAAAAATTTCAATGATAATAATTTGAGTTTTTTTAAATATATATCTTGAAACACATAACAGTATAGAGAGTATCGAGGGTAGGGTTTGTTGTGTAAAAAATCAATAATAAAACCAGGATTTTTGTATTATTCATGTTGAAATACAAAACTCAAGAAAACAGTTGTGAGTGGGTAGGCGTAACCAAGGGTTTGTGGTTCAAAAAACTCAATGACAAAAATAATTTTTGGATTATACATTTTGAAACATAGAACACAAGAGAAAGCGTAGCAAAAGAGTAGTGGTGACCTAAGTTTTATAGTATAAAATTTTCAATAGCAATAACTTTTATTTTTTGCATTATTCATATTGAAATACGAAACTTAAGAGAGAGAGTACGGAGAGGGTGTACATGGCGTAAGGTTTGTGATGTGAAAATTTTAATATCAATAACTTTGATTTTTCATATTGTGAATGTTCAAATATTGAACGCAGAGAGAGAGAGTACCTAGAGGGTAGGGGTGGCCTAGGGTTTCGTCTTAAAAATTTTAATAATAGTAATTAGAGTTTTTGGAAATATATATCTTGAAACACATAACACTATAGAGAGTATCGAGAGGGTGCGAGAGCCCTAGGGTTTGTTGTGTGAAAAAATCTATAATAATAACCAGGATTTTTATATTATGCATATGTTGAAATACAAAACTCAAGAAAACAATTGTGAGTGGGTAGGCGTAACCTAGGGTTTGTGGTTCAAAAAACTCAATGAAAAAAATTATTTTTGGATTATAGATTTTGAAATTTAAAACACAAGATAAAGTGTAGCAAAAGAGTAGTGGTGACCTAAGTTTTATAGTATAAAATTTTCAATAGCAATAACTCAGATTTTTTGCATTATTCATATCGAAATACGGAACTTAAGAGAAAGAGTACGGAGAGGGTGTACATGGCCTAAGGTTTGTGATGTGAAAATTTTAATATCAATAACTTTGATTTTTCATATTGTGAATGTTCAAATATTGAACGCAAGAGAGAAGAGTACCGAGAGGGGGGGGTGGCCTAGGGTTTCTTCTGAAAAAATTTCAATGATAATAATTAGAGTTTTTTTAAATATATATCTTGAAACACATAACACTATAGAGAGTATCGAGGGGGTGCGAGCGCCTAGGGTTTGTTGTGTGAAAAAATCAATAATAAAACCAGGATTTTTGTATTATGCATGTTGAAATACAAAACTCAAGAAAACAGTTGTGAGTGGGTAGGCGTAACCAAGGGTTTGTGGTTCAAAAAACTCAATGACAAAAATATTTTTGGATTATACATTTTGAAACATAGAACACAAGAGAAAGAGTAGCAAAAGAGTAGTGGTGACCTAAGTTTTATAGTATAAAATTTTGAATAGCAATAACTCAGATTTTTTGCATTATTTATATTGAAATACGGAACTTAAGAGAGAGAGTACGGAGAGGGTGTACATGGCCTAAGGTTTGTGATGTGAAAATTTTAATATCAATAACTTTGATTTTTCATATTGTGAATGTTCAAATATTGAACGCAAGAGAGAGAGAGTACCGAGAGGGTAGGGGTGGCCTAGGGTTTCTTCTTAAAAAATTTCAATGATAATAATTAAAGTTTTTTGAAATATATATCTTGAAACACATAACACTATAGAGAGTATCGAGGGGGTGCGAACGCCCTAGGGTTTGTTGTGTGAAAAAATCTATAATAAAACCAGGATTTTTGTATTATGCATGTTGAAATACAAAACTCAAGAAAACAGTTGTGAGTGGGTAGGCGTAACAAAGGGTTTGTGGTTCAAAAAACTCAATGAAAAAAATTATTTTTGGATTATAAATTTTGAAACATAGAACACAAGAGAAAGCATAGCAAAAGAGTAGTGGTGACCTATGTTTTATAGTATAAAATTTTCAATAGCAATAACTTTTATTTTTTCATTATTCATATCGAAATACGGAACTTAAGAGAGAGAGTACGGAGAGGGTGTACATGGCGTAAGGTTTGTGATGTGAAAATTTTAATATCAATAACTTTGATTTTTCATATTGTGAATGTTCAAATATTGAACACAACGAGAGAGAGAGTATCGAGAGGTGAGGGTGGCCCAAGCTTTCTTCTGAAAAAATTTCAATGATAATAATTAGAGTTTTTTGAAATATATATCTTGAAACACATAACAGTATAGAGAGTATCGAGGTTAGGGTTTGTTGTGTAAAAAAATCAATAATAAAACCAGGATTTTTGTATTGTGCATGTTGAAATACAAAATTCAAGAAAACAGTTGTGAGTGGGTAGGCGTAACCAAGGTTTGTGGTTCAAAAAACTCAATGACAAACAATAATTTTGGATTATACATTTTGAAACATAGAACACAAGAGAAAGCATAGCAAAAGAGTAGTGGTGACCTAAGCTATAGTATAAAATTTTCAATAGCAATAACTTTGATTTTTTGCATTATTCATATTGAAATATGGAACTTAAGAGAGAGAGTACGGAGAGGTGTACATGGCCTAAGGTTTGTGATGTGAAAATTTTAATATCAATAACTTTGATTTTTCATATTGTGAATGTTCAAATATTGAACACAAGAGAGAGAAGTACCAAGAGGGTGGGGGTGCCTAGATTTTCTTCTGAAAAAAATCAATGATAATAATTAGAGTTTTTTAAAATATATATCTTGAAAGACATAACACTATAGAGAGTATCGAGGGGGTGGGAGCGCCCTAGGGTTGTTGTGTGAAAAAATCTGTAATAATAACCAAAATCTATAATAATAACCAGGATTTTTGTATTATACATGTTGAAATACAAAACTCAAGAAAACAGTTGTGAGTGGGTAGGCGTAACCATGGGTTTGTGGTTCAAAAAACTCAATGACAAATTATTTTTGATTATACATTTTGAAACAAAAACACAAGAGAAAGTGTAGCAAAAGAGTAGTGGTGACCTAAGTTTTATAGTATAAAATTTTCAATAGCAATAACTCAGATTTTTTGCATTATTCATATCGAAATACGGAACATAAGAGAAAGAGTACGGAGAGGGTGTACATGGCCTAAGGTTTGTGATGTGAAAATTTTAATATCAATAACTTTGATTTTTCATATTGTGAATGTTCAAATATTGAACGCAAGAGAGAGAGAGTATCGAGAGGGTGAGGGTGGCCTAAGCTTTATTCTGAAAAAATTTCAATGATAATAATTAGAGTTTTTTGAAATATATATCTTGAAACACATAACAGTATAGAGAGTATCGAGGGTAGGGTTTGTTGTGTAAAAGAATCAAAAAAAACCAGGATTTTTGTATTGTGCATGTTGAAATACAAAAGTCAAGAAAACAGTTGTGAGTGGGTAGGCGTAACCAAGGGTTGTGGTTCAAAAAACTCAATGACAAAAATAATTTTTGGATTATACATTTTGAAACATAGAATACAAGAGAAAGCATAGCAAAAGAGTAGTGGTGACCTATGTTTTATAGTATAAAATTTTCAATAGCAATAACTTTTATTTTTTGCATTATTCATATTGAAATACGGAACTTAAGAGAGAGAGTACGGAGAGGGTGTACATGGCGTAAGGTTTGTGATGTGAAAATTTTAATATCAATAACTTTGATTTTTCATATTGTGAATGTTCAAATATTGAACGCACGAGAGAGAGAGTATCGAGAGGGTGAGGGTGGCCCAAGCTTTCTTCTGAAAAAATTTCAATGATAATAATTAGAGTTTTTTGAAATATATATCTTGAAACACATAACAGTATAGAGAGTATCGAGGGTAGGGTTTGTTGTGTAAAAGAATCAATAATAAACCAGGATTTTTGTATTGTGCATGTTGAAATACAAAATTCAAGAAAACAGTTGTGAGTGGGTAGGCGTAACCAA
>JAGSPU010000802.1:0-17663 GCA_019321725.1 Paulownia fortunei
ATATTAAAATTATTTAAAAATTTTAAAATTGAATAAAACTGCGATCTAATTAATTACAAAATTAAAAAATATGCGTTGAATATCTTAGAACGAATCATATTTTAATTTCTTAGATAATATTAAATAGTTTTTATTTACAATAACGAAAGAATATATAAATATTCAAATAAATCCAACTCTATTTAAAATGCAATGCAAATTCATTGCCAAAATGAATATGTACAGAATATTTTAAAGATAAATCAATTTTAATTCCTTAGAGAGTATGTTGCTCAAATATACAATCAATTTAACTTTTGAGCATTGGCCTTAGAATAATTAAACTTTTTTTTAAAATAATTTTAATTTAAAGGTATAATTATTAAAGATTATTCAGTATTATATGAAATTTAACTTAAAAGTATATGCTAAATTTTACAAGCACAAAAAACTCAACAATATAAATATTTAAAAGTTCAAAAACTTAAGAAAACGTAACAATGTACTAGAAATTAAATACAAAAATAAGTAATATGAATTGAATATTTCAAAAGTAATAATATTTTAATTCATTACGTAGTACTTAATTGAAAACCATTAATTCAACTTTAGGATATTCGTATATGTAAAATATCCAATTAAAACACAATGTAAATCGAGTAATCAGAATAATTTTAAATATAGTTATAATTTCAACTTTTATTTGTTGGAGGCAATAGAGCATGACGAGAACTACTTAGTGTATGTAGTTATATTCATTTTCTGAAATAAGTTTTTTACATTATTACTTTTTCACGACTCTATAAGACGACTTGTAAATATAAATGCAAAGTTGAAATATAACTTATAAATTGAAAGGAAGCATTAGAAGAGTACTTTGTTCTTTTATTCTTGTTTGTTAATTGTTAGAGGTAAATTAGTAGATTATGAGAGCCATTTCTTGTAGTTATTTTGATGGAATAAAAATTAGATACATAAAAGAATATATAATGACTATTTTGAAGTAAATAAATTTTATTTCCTAAGACAGTATTTGGTTGAAATATACAGTCAATTTAGCTTTCGAATATTGGTAAGAAAATTTTCCAAATATTTTAACATTGAAAGTATAATTACAAAAAGTTATTGTATAATTTATGAAATTTAATTTAAAAGTATATGCAAAATTTTACTAGTACAATAACTCAGAAATATAAAATTCAAAATTTTAAAAAAACTCAATGTAAATTAAATGCAAAAACAAATAATATATTTTAATTACGTTGATCAAACATTGATATAAAAATAATTTTAAATATGCTAATGATTTAAACTTTTGTTTGTTGTAGGCAGTACAAAATAATGAGAGGTATTTATCGAGTATAGTGATATTCCATTTTTAAAATTTCATTTTTTACATTGTTACTAGTTTTTAGCACGAATACCACGGGAAACTTTGTCTTCATTTTGTGTTCAAATTTTTTTGTTACTATTAGCGGCAAATTTATAGATTTAAATGAATTGCTTATTTAAATTTATAAAAGTTTATTTGAAAATATAAACTAAATTTTTACTTGCACAATAATTTAAAAATATTAAAATTATTTAAAAATTTTAAAATTGAATAAAACTGCGATCTAATTAATTACAAAATTAAAAATATGCGTTGAATATCTTAGAACGAATCATATTTTAATTTCTTAGATAATATTAAATAGTTTTTATTTACAATAACGAAAGAATATATAAATATTCAAATAAATCCAACTCTATTTAAAATGCAATGCAAATTCATTGCCAAAATGAATATGTACAGAATATTTTAAAGATAAATCAATTTTAATTCCTTAGAGAGTATGTTGCTCAAATATACAATCAATTTAACTTTTGAGCATTGGCCTTAGAATAATTAAACTTTTTTTTAAAATAATTTTAATTTAAAGGTATAATTATTAAAGATTATTCAGTATTATATGAAATTTAACTTAAAAGTATATGCTAAATTTTACAAGCACAAAAAACTCAACAATATAAATATTTAAAAGTTGAAAAACTTAAGAAAACGTAACAATGTACTAGAAATTAAATACAAAAATAAGTAATATGAATTGAATATTTCAAAAGTAATAATATTTTAATTCATTACGTAGTACTTAATTGAAAACCATTAATTCAACTTTAGGATATTCGTATATGTAAAATATCCAATTAAAACACAATGTAAATCGAGTAATCAGAATAATTTTAAATATAGTTATAATTTCAACTTTTATTTGTTGGAGGCAATAGAGCATGACGAGAACTACTTAGTGTATGTAGTTATATTCATTTTCTGAAATAAGTTTTTTACATTATTACTTTTTCACGACTCTATAAGACGACTTGTAAATATAAATGCAAAGTTGAAATATAACTTATAAATTGAAAGGAAGCATTAGAAGAGTACTTTGTTCTTTTATTCTTGTTTGTTAATTGTTAGAGGTAAATTAGTAGATTATGAGAGCCATTTTTGTAGTTATTTTGATGGAATAAAAATTAGATACATAAAAGAATATATAATGACTATTTTGAAGTAAATAAATTTTATTTCCTAAGACAGTATTTGGTTGAAATATACAGTCAATTTAGCTTTCGAATATTGGTAAGAAAATTTTCCAAATATTTTAACATTGAAAGTATAATTACAAAAAGTTATTGTATAATTTATGAAATTTAATTTAAAAGTATATGCAAAATTTTACTAGTACAATAACTCAGAAATATAAAATTCAAAATTTTAAAAAAACTCAATGTAAATTAAATGCAAAAACAAATAATATATTTTAATTACGTTGATCAAACATTGATATAAAAATAATTTTAAATATGCTAATGATTTAAACTTTTGTTTGTTGTAGGCAGTACAAAATAATGAGAGGTATTTATCGAGTATAGTGATATTCCATTTTTAAAATTTCATTTTTTACATTGTTACTAGTTTTTAGCACGAATACCACGGGAAACTTTGTCTTCATTTTGTGTTCAAATTTTTTTGTTACTATTAGCGGCAAATTTATAGATTTAAATGAATTGCTTATTTAAATTTATAAAAGTTTATTTGAAAATATAAACTAAATTTTTACTTGCACAATAATTTAAAAATATTAAAATTATTTAAAAATTTTAAAATTGAATAAAACTGCGATCTAATTAATTACAAAATTAAAAAATATGCGTTGAATATCTTAGAACGAATCATATTTTAATTTCTTAGATAATATTAAATAGTTTTTATTTACAATAACGAAAGAATATATAAATATTCAAATAAATCCAACTCTATTTAAAATGCAATGCAAATTCATTGCCAAAATGAATATGTACAGAATATTTTAAAGATAAATCAATTTTAATTCCTTAGAGAGTATGTTGCTCAAATATACAATCAATTTAACTTTTGAGCATTGGCCTTAGAATAATTAAACTTTTTTTTAAAATAATTTTAATTTAAAGGTATAATTATTAAAGATTATTCAGTATTATATGAAATTTAACTTAAAAGTATATGCTAAATTTTACAAGCACAAAAAACTCAACAATATAAATATTTAAAAGTTGAAAAACTTAAGAAAACGTAACAATGTACTAGAAATTAAATACAAAAATAAGTAATATGAATTGAATATTTCAAAAGTAATAATATTTTAATTCATTACGTAGTACTTAATTGAAAACCATTAATTCAACTTTAGGATATTCGTATATGTAAAATATCCAATTAAAACACAATGTAAATCGAGTAATCAGAATAATTTTAAATATAGTTATAATTTCAACTTTTATTTGTTGGAGGCAATAGAGCATGACGAGAACTACTTAGTGTATGTAGTTATATTCATTTTCTGAAATAAGTTTTTTACATTATTACTTTTTCACGACTCTATAAGACGACTTGTAAATATAAATGCAAAGTTGAAATATAACTTATAAATTGAAAGGAAGCATTAGAAGAGTACTTTGTTCTTTTATTCTTGTTTGTTAATTGTTAGAGGTAAATTAGTAGATTATGAGAGCCATTTATTGTAGTTATTTTGATGGAATAAAAATTAGATACATAAAAGAATATATAATGACTATTTTGAAGTAAATAAATTTTATTTCCTAAGACAGTATTTGGTTGAAATATACAGTCAATTTAGCTTTCGAATATTGGTAAGAAAATTTTCCAAATATTTTAACATTGAAAGTATAATTACAAAAAGTTATTGTATAATTTATGAAATTTAATTTAAAAGTATATGCAAAATTTTACTAGTACAATAACTCAGAAATATAAAATTCAAAATTTTAAAAAAACTCAATGTAAATTAAATGCAAAAACAAATAATATATTTTAATTACGTTGATCAAACATTGATATAAAAATAATTTTAAATATGCTAATGATTTAAACTTTTGTTTGTTGTAGGCAGTACAAAATAATGAGAGGTATTTATCGAGTATAGTGATATTCCATTTTTAAAATTTCATTTTTTACATTGTTACTAGTTTTTAGCACGAATACCACGGGAAACTTTGTCTTCATTTTGTGTTCAAATTTTTTTGTTACTATTAGCGGCAAATTTATAGATTTAAATGAATTGCTTATTTAAATTTATAAAAGTTTATTTGAAAATATAAACTAAATTTTTACTTGCACAATAATTTAAAAATATTAAAATTATTTAAAAATTTTAAAATTGAATAAAACTGCGATCTAATTAATTACAAAATTAAAAAATATGCGTTGAATATCTTAGAACGAATCATATTTTAATTTCTTAGATAATATTAAATAGTTTTTATTTACAATAACGAAAGAATATATAAATATTCAAATAAATCCAACTCTATTTAAAATGCAATGCAAATTCATTGCCAAAATGAATATGTACAGAATATTTTAAAGATAAATCAATTTTAATTCCTTAGAGAGTATGTTGCTCAAATATACAATCAATTTAACTTTTGAGCATTGGCCTTAGAATAATTAAACTTTTTTTTAAAATAATTTTAATTTAAAGGTATAATTATTAAAGATTATTCAGTATTATATGAAATTTAACTTAAAAGTATATGCTAAATTTTACAAGCACAAAAAACTCAACAATATAAATATTTAAAAGTTCAAAAACTTAAGAAAACGTAACAATGTACTAGAAATTAAATACAAAAATAAGTAATATGAATTGAATATTTCAAAAGTAATAATATTTTAATTCATTACGTAGTACTTAATTGAAAACCATTAATTCAACTTTAGGATATTCGTATATGTAAAATATCCAATTAAAACACAATGTAAATCGAGTAATCAGAATAATTTTAAATATAGTTATAATTTCAACTTTTTTTGTTGGAGGCAATAGAGCATGACGAGAACTACTTAGTGTATGTAGTTATATTCATTTTCTGAAATAAGTTTTTTACATTATTACTTTTTCACGACTCTATAAGACGACTTGTAAATATAAATGCAAAGTTGAAATATAACTTATAAATTGAAAGGAAGCATTAGAAGAGTACTTTGTTCTTTTATTCTTGTTTGTTAATTGTTAGAGGTAAATTAGTAGATTATGAGAGCCATTTCTTGTAGTTATTTTGATGGAATAAAAATTAGATACATAAAAGAATATATAATGACTATTTTGAAGTAAATAATTTTATTTCCTAAGACAGTATTTGGTTGAAATATACAGTCAATTTAGCTTTCGAATATTGGTAAGAAAATTTTCCAAATATTTTAACATTGAAAGTATAATTACAAAAAGTTATTGTATAATTTATGAAATTTAATTTAAAAGTATATGCAAAATTTTACTAGTACAATAACTCAGAAATATAAAATTCAAAATTTTAAAAAAACTCAATGTAAATTAAATGCAAAAACAAATAATATATTTTAATTACGTTGATCAAACATTGATATAAAAATAATTTTAAATATGCTAATGATTTAAACTTTTGTTTGTTGTAGGCAGTACAAAATAATGAGAGGTATTTATCGAGTATAGTGATATTCCATTTTTAAAATTTCATTTTTTACATTGTTACTAGTTTTTAGCACGAATACCACGGGAAACTTTGTCTTCATTTTGTGTTCAAATTTTTTTGTTACTATTAGCGGCAAATTTATAGATTTAAATGAATTGCTTATTTAAATTTATAAAAGTTTATTTGAAAATATAAACTAAATTTTTACTTGCACAATAATTTAAAAATATTAAAATTATTTAAAAATTTTAAAATTGAATAAAACTGCGATCTAATTAATTACAAAATTAAAAAACATGCGTTGAATATCTTAGAACGAATCATATTTTAATTTCTTAGATAATATTAAATAGTTTTTATTTACAATAACGAAAGAATATATAAATATTCAAATAAATCCAACTCTATTTAAAATGCAATGCAAATTCATTGCCAAAATGAATATGTACAGAATATTTTAAAATAAATCAATTTTAATTCCTTAGAGAGTATGTTGCTCAAATATACAATCAATTTAACTTTTGAGCATTGGCCTTAGAATAATTAAACTTTTTTTTAAAATAATTTTAATTTAAAGGTATAATTATTAAAGATTATTCAGTATTATATGAAATTTAACTTAAAAGTATATGCTAAATTTTACAAGCACAAAAAAAACAACAATATAAATATTTAAAAGTTGAAAAACTTAAGAAAACGTAACAATGTACTAGAAATTAAATACAAAAATAAGTAATATGAATTGAATATTTCAAAAGTAATAATATTTTAATTCATTACGTAGTACTTAATTGAAAACCATTAATTCAACTTTAGGATATTCGTATATGTAAAATATCCAATTAAAACACAATGTAAATCGAGTAATCAGAATAATTTTAAATATAGTTATAATTTCAACTTTTATTTGTTGGAGGCAATAGAGCATGACGAGAACTACTTAGTGTATGTAGTTATATTCATTTTCTGAAATAAGTTTTTTACATTATTACTTTTTCACGACTCTATAAGACGACTTGTAAATATAAATGCAAAGTTGAAATATAACTTATAAATTGAAAGGAAGCATTAGAAGAGTACTTTGTTCTTTTATTCTTGTTTGTTAATTGTTAGAGGTAAATTAGTAGATTATGAGAGCCATTTATTGTAGTTATTTTGATGGAATAAAAATTAGATACATAAAAGAATATATAATGACTATTTTGAAGTAAATAAATTTTATTTCCTAAGACAGTATTTGGTTGAAATATACAGTCAATTTAGCTTTCGAATATTGGTAAGAAAATTTTCCAAATATTTTAACATTGAAAGTATAATTAGAAAAGTTATTGTATAATTTATGAAATTTAATTTAAAAGTATATGCAAAATTTTACTAGTACAATAACTCAGAAATATAAAATTCAAAATTTTAAAAAAACTCAATGTAAATTAAATGCAAAAACAAATAATATATTTTAATTACGTTGATCAAACATTGATATAAAAATAATTTTAAATATGCTAATGATTTAAACTTTTGTTTGTTGTAGGCAGTACAAAATAATGAGAGGTATTTATCGAGTATAGTGATATTCCATTTTTAAAATTTTTTTTTACATTGTTACTAGTTTTTAGCACGAATACCACGGGAAACTTTGTCTTCATTTTGTGTTCAAATTTTTTTGTTACCGTTAGCGGCAAATTTATAGATTTAAATGAATTGCTTATTTAAATTTATAAAAGTTTCTTTGAAAATATAAACTAAATTTTTACTTGCACAATAATTTAAAATATTAAAATTATTTAAAATTTTAAAATTGAATAAAACTGCGATCTAATTAATTACAAAATTAAAAAATATGCGTTGAATATCTTAGAACGAATCATATTTTAATTTCTTAGATAATATTAAATAGTTTTTATTTACAATAACGAAAGAATATATAAATATTCAAATAAATCCAACTCTATTTAAAATGCAATGCAAATTCATTGCCAAAATGAATATGTACAGAATATTTTAAAGATAAATCAATTTTAATTCCTTAGAGAGTATGTTGCTCAAATATACAATCAATTTAACTTTTGAGCATTAGCCTTAGAATAATTAAACTTTTTTTTAAAATAATTTTAATTTAAAGGTATAATTTTAAAGATTATTCAGTATTATATGAAATTTAACTTAAAAGTATATGCTAAATTTTACAAGCACAAAAAACTCAACAATATAAATATTTAAAAGTTCAAAAACTTAAGAAAACGTAACAATGTACTAGAAATTAAATACAAAAATAAGTAATATGAATTGAATATTTCAAAAGTAATAATATTTTAATTCATTACATAGTACTTAATTGAAAACCATTAATTCAACTTTAGGATATTCGTATATGTAAAATATCCAATTAAAACACAATGTAAATCGAGTAATCAGAATAATTTTAAATATAGTTATAATTTCAACTTTTATTTGTTGGAGGCAATAGAGCATGACGAGAACTACTTAGTGTATGTAGTTATATTCATTTTCTGAAATAAGTTTTTTACATTATTACTTTTTCACGACTCTATAAGACGACTTGTAAATATAAATGCAAAGTTGAAATATAACTTATAAATTGAAAGGAAGCATTAGAAGAGTACTTTGTTCTTTTATTCTTGTTTGTTAATTGTTAGAGGTAAATTAGTAGATTATGAGAGCCATTTATTGTAGTTATTTTGATGGAATAAAAATTAGATACATAAAAGAATATATAATGACTATTTTGAAGTAAATAAATTTTATTTCCTAAGACAGTATTTGGTTGAAATATACAGTCAATTTAGCTTTCGAATATTGGTAAGAAAATTTTCCAAATATTTTAACATTGAAAGTATAATTAGAAAAGTTATTGTATAATTTATGAAATTTAATTTAAAAGTATATGCAAAATTTTACTAGTACAATAACTCAGAAATATAAAATTCAAAATTTTAAAAAAACTCAATGTAAATTAAATGCAAAAACAAATAATATATTTTAATTACGTTGATCAAACATTGATATAAAAATAATTTTAAATATGCTAATGATTTAAACTTTTGTTTGTTGTAGGCAGTACAAAATAATGAGAGGTATTTATCGAGTATAGTGATATTCCATTTTTAAAATTTCATTTTTTACATTGTTACTAGTTTTTAGCACGAATACCACGGGAAACTTTGTCTTCATTTTGTGTTCAAATTTTTTTGTTACTATTAGCGGCAAATTTATAGATTTAAATGAATTGCTTATTTAAATTTATAAAAGTTTATTTGAAAATATAAACTAAACTTTTACTTGCACAATAATTTTAAAATTGAATAAAACTGCGATCTAATTAATTACAAAATTAAAAAATATGCGTTGAATATCTTAGAACGAATCATATTTTAATTTCTTAGATAATATTAAATAGTTTTTATTTACAATAACGAAAGAATATATAAATATTCAAATAAATCCAACTCTATTTAAAATGCAATGCAAATTCATTGCCAAAATGAATATGTACAGAATATTTTAAAAATAAATCAATTTTAATTCCTTAGAGAGTATGTTGCTCAAATATACAATCAATTTAACTTTTGAGCATTGGGCTTAGAATAATTAAACTTTTTTTTAAAATAATTTTAATTTAAAGGTATAATTATTAAAGATTATTCAGTATTATATGAAATTTAACTTAAAAGTATATGCTAAATTTTACAAGCACAAAAAACTCAACAATATAAATATTTAAAAGTTCAAAAACTTAAGAAAACGTAACAATGTACTAGAAATTAAATACAAAAATAAGTAATATGAATTGAATATTTCAAAAGTAATAATATTTTAATTCATTACGTAGTACTTAATTGAAAACCATTAATTCAACTTTAGGATATTCGTATATGTAAAATATCCAATTAAAACACAATGTAAATCGAGTAATCAGAATAATTTTAAATATAGTTATAATTTCAACTTTTATTTGTTGGAGGCAATAGAGCATGACGAGAACTACTTAGTGTATGTAGTTATATTCATTTTCTGAAATAAGTTTTTTACATTATTACTTTTTCACGACTCTATAAGACGACTTGTAAATATAAATGCAAAGTTGAAATATAACTTATAAATTGAAAGGAAGCATTAGAAGAGTACTTTGTTCTTTTATTCTTGTTGTTAATTGTTAGAGGTAAATTAGTAGATTATGAGAGCCATTTATTGTAGTTATTTTGATGGAATAAAAATTAGATACATAAAAGAATATATAATGACTATTTTGAAGTAAATAAATTTTATTTCCTAAGACAGTATTTGGTTGAAATATACAGTCAATTTAGCTTTCGAATACTGGTAAGAAAATTTTCCAAATATTTTAACATTGAAAGTATAATTAGAAAAAGTTATTGTATAATTTATGAAATTTAATTTAAAAGTATATGCAAAATTTTACTAGTACAATAACTCAGAAATATAAAATTCAAAATTTTAAAAAACTCAATGTAAATTAAATGCAAAAACAAATAATATATTTTAATTACGTTGATCAAACATTGATATAAAAATAATTTTAAATATGCTAATGATTTAAACTTTTGTTTGTTGTAGGCAGTACAAAATAATGAGAGGTATTTATCGAGTATAGTGATATTCCATTTTTAAAATTTCATTTTTTACATTGTTACTAGTTTTTAGCACGAATACCACGGGAAACTTTGTCTTCATTTTGTGTTCAAATTTTTTTGTTACTATTAGCGGCAAATTTATAGATTTAAATGAATTGCTTATTTAAATTTATAAAAGTTTATTTGAAAATATAAAAAACTTTTACTTGCACAATAATTTTAAAATTGAATAAAACTGCGATCTAATTAATTACAAAATTAAAAAACATGCGTTGAATATCTTAGAACGAATCATATTTTAATTTCTTAGATAATATTAAATAGTTTTTATTTACAATAACGAAAGAATATATAAATATTCAAATAAATCCAACTCTATTTAAAATGCAATGCAAATTCATTGCCAAAATGAATATGTACAGAATATTTTAAAATAAATCAATTTTAATTCCTTAGAGAGTATGTTGCTCAAATATACAATCAATTTAACTTTTGAGCATTGGGCTTAGAATAATTAAACTTTTTTTTAAATAATTTTAATTTAAAGGTATAATTATTAAAGATTATTCAGTATTATATGAAATTTAACTTAAAAGTATATGCTAAATTTTACAAGCACAAAAAACTCAACAATATAAATATTTAAAAGTTCAAAAACTTAAGAAAACGTAACAATGTACTAGAAATTAAATACAAAAATAAGTAATATGAATTGAATATTTCAAAAGTAATAATATTTTAATTCATTACGTAGTACTTAATTGAAAACCATTAATTCAACTTTAGGATATTCGTATATGTAAAATATCCAATTAAAACACAATGTAAATCGAGTAATCAGAATAATTTTAAATATAGTTATAATTTAACTTTTATTTGTTGGAGGCAATAGAGCATGACGAGAACTACTTAGTGTATGTAGTTATATTCATTTTCTGAAATAAGTTTTTTACATTATTACTTTTTCACGACTCTATAAGACGACTTGTAAATATAAATGCAAAGTTGAAATATAACTTATAAATTGAAAGGAAGCATTAGAAGAGTACTTTGTTCTTTTATTCTTGTTGGTTAATTGTTAGAGGTAAATTAGTAGATTATGAGAGCCATTTATTGTAGTTATTTTGATGGAATAAAAATTAGATACATAAAAGAATATATAATGACTATTTTGAAGTAAATAAATTTTATTTCCTAAGACAGTATTTGGTTGAAATATACAGTCAATTTAGCTTTCGAATATTGGTAAGAAAATTTTCCAAATATTTTAACATTGAAAGTATAATTAGAAAAAGTTATTGTATAATTTATGAAATTTAATTTAAAAGTATATGCAAAATTTTACTAGTACAATAACTCAGAAATATAAAATTCAAAATTTTAAAAAAACTCAATGTAAATTAAATGCAAAAACAAATAATATTTTAATTACGTTGATCAAACATTGATATAAAAATAATTTTAAATATGCTAATGATTTAAACTTTTGTTTGTTGTAGGCAGTACAAAATAATGAGACGTATTTATCGAGTATAGTGATATTCCATTTTTTAAATTTCATTTTTTACATTGTTACTAGTTTTTAGCACGAATACCACGGGAAACTTTGTCTTCATTTTGTGTTCAAATTTTTTTGTTACTATTAGCGGCAAATTTATAGATTTAAATGAATTGCTTATTTAAATTTATAAAAGTTTATTTGAAAATATAAACTAAATTTTTACTTGCACAAAATTTAAAAATTGAATAAAACTGCGATCTAATTAATTACAAAATTAAAAAATATGCGTTGAATATATTTAGAACGAATCATATTTTAATTTCTTAGATAATATTAAATAGTTTTTATTTACAATAACGAAAGAAATATAAATATTCAAATAAATCCAACTCTATTTAAAATGCAATGCAAATTCATTGCCAAAATGAATATGTACAGAATATTTTAAAATAAATCAATTTTAATTCCTTAGAGAGTATGTTGCTCAAATATACAATCAATTTAACTTTTGAGCATTGGGCTTAGAATAATTAAACTTTTTTTTAAAATAATTTTAATTTAAAGGTATAATTATTAAAGATTATTCAGTATTATATGAAATTTAACTTAAAAGTATATGCTAAATTTTACAAGCACAAAAAACTCAACAATATAAATATTTAAAAGTTCAAAAACTTAAGAAAACGTAACAATGTACTAGAAATTAAATACAAAAATAAGTAATATGAATTGAATATTTCAAAAGTAATAATATTTTAATTCATTACGTAGTACTTAATTGAAAACCATTAATTCAACTTTAGGATATTCGTATATGTAAAATATCCAATTAAAACACAATGTAAATCGAGTAATCAGAATAATTTTAAATATAGTTATAATTTCAACTTTTATTTGTTGGAGGCAATAGAGCATGACGAGAACTACTTAGTGTATGTAGTTATATTCATTTTCTGAAATAAGTTTTTTACATTATTACTTTTTCACGACTCTATAAGACGACTTGTAAATATAAATGCAAAGTTGAAATATAACTTATAAATTGAAAGGAAGCATTAGAAGAGTACTTTGTTCTTTTATTCTTGTTGGTTAATTATTAGAGGTAAATTAGTAGATTATGAGAGCCATTTATTGTAGTTATTTTGATGGAATAAAAATTAGATACATAAAAGAAATATATAATGACTATTTTGAAGTAAATAAATTTTATTTCCTAAGACAGTATTTGGTTGAAATATACAGTCAATTTAGCTTTCGAATATTGGTAAGAAAATTTTCCAAATATTTTAACATTGAAAGTATAATTAGAAAAAGTTATTGTATAATTTATGAAATTTAATTTAAAAGTATATGCAAAAGTTTACTAGTACAATAACTCAGAAATATAAAATTCAAAATTTTAAAAAAACTCAATGTAAATTAAATGCAAAAACAAATAATATATTTTAATTACGTTGATCAAACATTGATATAAAAATAATTTTAAATATGCTAATGATTTAAACTTTTGTTTGTTGTAGGCAGTACAAAATAATGAGAGGTATTTATCGAGTATAGTGATATTCCATTTTTAAAATTTCATTTTTTACATTGTTACTAGTTTTTAGCACGAATACCACGGGAAACTTTGTCTTCATTTTGTGTTCAAATTTTTTTGTTACTATTAGCGGCAAATTTATAGATTTAAATGAATTGCTTATTTAAATTTATAAAGTTTATTTGAAAATATAAACTAAACTTTTACTTGCACAATAATTTTAAAATTGAATAAAACTGCGATCTAATTAATTACAAAATTAAAAAACATGCGTTGAATATCTTAGAACGAATCATATTTTAATTTCTTAGATAATATTAAATAGTTTTTATTTACAATAACGAAAGAATATATAAATATTCAAATAAATCCAACTCTATTTAAAATGCAATGCAAATTCATTGCCAAAATGAATATGTACAGAATATTTTAAAAATAAATCAATTTTAATTCCTTAGAGAGTATGTTGCTCAAATATACAATCAATTTAACTTTTGAGCATTGGGCTTAGAATAATTAAACTTTTTTTTAAAATAATTTTAATTTAAAGGTATAATTATTAAAGATTATTCAGTATTATATGAAATTTAACTTAAAAGTATATGCTAAATTTTACAAGCACAAAAAACTCAACAATATAAATATTTAAAAGTTCAAAAACTTAAGAAAACGTAACAATGTACTAGAAATTAAATACAAAAATAAGTAATATGAATTGAATATTTCAAAAGTAATAATATTTTAATTCATTACGTAGTACTTAATTGAAAACCATTAATTCAACTTTAGGATATTCGTATATGTAAAATATCCAATTAAAACACAATGTAAATCGAGTAATCAGAATAATTTTAAATATAGTTATAATTTCAACTTTTATTTGTTGGAGGCAATAGAGCATGACGAGAACTACTTAGTGTATGTAGTTATATTCATTTTCTGAAATAAGTTTTTTACATTATTACTTTTTCACGACTCTATAAGACGACTTGTAAAATAAATGCAAAGTTGAAATATAACTTATAAATTGAAAGGAAGCATTAGAAGTGTACTTTGTTCTTTTATTCTTGTTGGTTAATTATTAGAGGTAAATTAGTAGATTATGAGAGCCATTTATTGTAGTTATTTTGATGGAATAAAAATTAGATACATAAAAGAATATATAATGACTATTTTGAAGTAAATAAATTTTATTTCCTAAGACAGTATTTGGTTGAAATATACAGTCAATTTAGCTTTCGAATATTGGTAAGAAAATTTTCCAAATATTTTAACATTGAAAGTATAATTAGAAAAAGTTATTGTATAATTTATGAAATTTAATTTAAAAGTATATGCAAAAGTTTACTAGTACAATAACTCAGAAATATAAAATTCAAAATTTTAAAAAAACTCAATGTAAATTAAATGCAAAAACAAATAATATATTTTAATTACGTTGATCAAACATTGATATAAAAATAATTTTAAATATGCTAATGATTTAAACTTTTGTTTGTTGTAGGCAGTACAAAATAATGAGAGGTATTTATCGAGTATAGTGATATTCCATTTTTAAAATTTCATTTTTTACATTGTTACTAGTTTTTAGCACGAATACCACGGGAAACTTTGTCTTCATTTTGTGTTCAAATTTTTTTGTTACTATTAGCGGCAAATTTATAGATTTAAATGAATTGCTTATTTAAATTTATAAAAGTTTATTTGAAAATATAAACTAAACTTTACTTGCACAATAATTTTAAAATTGAATAAAACTGCGATCTAATTAATTACAAAATTAAAAAACATGCGTTGAATATCTTAGAACGAATCATATTTTAATTTCTTAGATAATATTAAATAGTTTTTATTTACAATAACGAAAGAATATATAAATATTCAAATAAATCCAACTCTATTTAAAATGCAATGCAAATTCATTGCCAAAATGAATATGTACAGAATATTTTAAAAATAAATCAATTTTAATTCCTTAGAGAGTATGTTGCTCAAATATACAATCAATTTAACTTTTGAGCATTGGGCTTAGAATAATTAAACTTTTTTTTTAAATAATTTTAATTTAAAGGTATAATTATTAAAGATTATTCAGTATTATATGAAATTTAACTTAAAAGTATATGCTAAATTTTACAAGCACAAAAAACTCAACAATATAAATATTTAAAAGTTCAAAAACTTAAGAAAACGTAACAATGTACTAGAAATTAAATACAAAAATAAGTAATATGAATTGAATATTTCAAAAGTAATAATATTTTAATTCATTACGTAGTACTTAATTGAAAACCATTAATTCAACTTTAGGATATTCGTATATGTAAAATATCCAATTAAAACACAATGTAAATCGAGTAATCAGAATAATTTTAAATATAGTTATAATTTCAACTTTTATTTGTTGGAGGCAATAGAGCATGACGAGAACTACTTAGTGTATGTAGTTATATTCATTTTCTGAAATAAGTTTTTTACATTATTACTTTTTCACGACTCTATAAGACGACTTGTAAATATAAATGCAAAGTTGAAATATAACTTATAAATTGAAAGGAAGCATTAGAAGAGTACTTTGTTCTTTTATTTCTTTTGTTAATTATTAGAGGTAAATTAGTAGATTATGAGAGCCATTTATTGTAGTTATTTTGATGGAATAAAAATTAGATACATAAAAGAATATATAATGACTATTTTGAAGTAAATAAATTTTATTTCCTAAGACAGTATTTGGTTGAAATATACAGTCAATTTAGCTTTCGAATATTGGTAAGAAAATTTTCCAATATTTTAACATTGAAAGTATAATTAGAAAAAGTTATTGTATAATTTATGAAATTTAATTTAAAAGTATATGCAAAAGTTTACTAGTACAATAACTCAGAAATATAAAATTCAAAATTTTAAAAAAACTCAATGTAAATTAAATGCAAAAACAAATAATATATTTTAATTACGTTGATCAAACATTGATATAAAAATAATTTTAAATATGCTAATGATTTAAACTTTTGTTTGTTGTAGGCAGTACAAAATAATGAGAGGTATTTATCGAGTATAGTGATATTCCATTTTTAAAATTTCATTTTTTACATTGTTACTAGTTTTTAGCACGAATACCACGGGAAACTTTGTCTTCATTTTGTGTTCAAATTTTTTTGTTACTATTAGCGGCAAATTTATAGATTTAAATGAATTGCTTATTTAAATTTATAAAAGTTTATTTGAAAATATAAACTAAACTTTTACTTGCACAATAATTTTAAAATTGAATAAAACTGCGATCTAATTAATTACAAAATTAAAAAACATGCGTTGAATATCTTAGAACGAATCATATTTTAATTTCTTAGATAATATTAAATAGTTTTTATTTACAATAACGAAAGAATATATAAATATTCAAATAAATCCAACTCTATTTAAAATGCAATGCAAATTCATTGCCAAAATGAATATGTACAGAATATTTTAAAAATAAATCAATTTTAATTCCTTAGAGAGTATGTTGCTCAAATATACAATCAATTTAACTTTTGAGCATTGGGCTTAGAATAATTAAACTTTTTTTTAAAATAATTTTAATTTAAAGGTATAATTATTAAAGATTATTCAGTATTATATGAAATTTAACTTAAAAGTATATGCTAAATTTTACAAGCACAAAAAACTCAACAATATAAATATTTAAAAGTTCAAAAACTTAAGAAAACGTAACAATGTACTAGAAATTAAATACAAAAATAAGTAATATGAATTGAATATTTCAAAAGTAATAATATTTTAATTCATTACGTAGTACTTAATTGAAAACCATTAATTCAACTTTAGGATATTCGTATATGTAAAATATCCAATTAAAACAATGTAAATCGAGTAATCAGAATAATTTTAAATATAGTTATAATTTCAACTTTTATTTGTTGGAGGCAATAGAGCATGACGAGAACTACTTAGTGTATGTAGTTATACTCATTTTCTGAAATAAGTTTTTTACATTATTACTTTTTCACGACTCTATAAGACGACTTGTAAATATAAA
>JAGSPU010000658.1:0-27203 GCA_019321725.1 Paulownia fortunei
TAGAAAATTCAATAACTAATACCGTGCAAGAGCTTCATAATTAAGTTTAATATTCAAGAATGTCGTATAAAATGAAATAAATTATGCAATGTCAATAGAAATGAAAATAGTATATAAAATTAACACGTAATGCATGAATCATATTTGGCCATGTGAGTAGTAAGAGGCTCGGGTATCACATCCTCCCCTCCTTATAAAAATTTCATCCCCGAAATTTCACTTACCGAAAAAGTTCAGGATTCTTAGTTCTCATTTCATCCTCCATTTCCCAAATAGCTTCTTCTGTTGATTGACTTTTACTCTGTACTTTAACTAATGAATATTCTCATTTTGAAGTTACTTTACATCCCTTACTAGAATCTCTATAGGTCTTTATTCATATCTCCGACCTCAATTTAGTTCTATTGGTCCCTTTTCATAGATGATATGGATTCATGATATACTTCCTTAAAATGAACACATGAAACACATTGTGAACTCAAGACATTGATGCAAAAAGGTCGAGTTTAGATAATTTTCTCAATTATCTCAGTAATGCAAAATAAATCAATAAACTAGGATCAAGTTTGTATGTAACATCCCCAAATTTTTATATATTTTTTTTGCCCAAGCCGCATAATACATTTCATTGGAGACACCTTCGAAAAATTGATCCCCTATCATAAATTGCAACAATATTCCTCTTTAATCTGCATAACTCTAGGGTCACCTCTAACGAGTTTCCACACATTAGCAATTTGTTCTACCACTTCTATCATTTCCAAACCATATTCAACCTAAAAGAACACAATTTCATTTCACTAAAATGATGACCTAAATTTTCTATCATACAATGCTCATAGAGACTATCCCAAGTAGCCTTATCACTGTTGTGATAAGAAATTCCTCCCAAGAAATAATTTTCTCAATTGACATCAATAATCTAATGCACAATCACTAAGCATATCTTGCAAAGCCTAATTTGTTTGTCCTGGTTGCCCATTGGTGTATGGATGATCACAATACTAAAATATAATTTTGTTACCAATACCTGAAGTAAGATCTTCTAGGAAGTAGACAAAGACCTTAAATCTACATCAGAACTAATAAACCATAAAGTCTAACTGCTTCCTATACATTTGTCTTTCCATAGATTTCCATGGAATACCTAAGGTAAATTGAGAAAGAATGAGCATATTCAGATAACCTATGAACAATAACCCAATTCCATTATCATGTACAAAATTTCTGAATGCCTTCCCATTTCCACCTGAAAATAAAAGCAGAACTAAGTCATTCCAACATATGAACTTTTACATATATCTCTTTTTTTTTGTGGCAAACCAAATATTAACGATATATTCCATAATAGCTCGTCTAGTATCCGATATCTGTACATTTTCTTGAGATCACAACATCATTCATACCACTAAATAAAACAAATAAAAAGTACATGATCATTACCTAAAACTTAGTCTTGTAATTTCGTATCCCTAATTTTCGCACCTCTCTCTTATTAAGTGATTATAATCACTTATCACAAAAATCTATTTAAGTGACTTTTCTACTTTCATCTTAATCCTAACCTTTCATCGACCTTATTTTGAGCATTTGGAATTGGATCAAACAAAATTAGTCTTACCAAAATATTAATAAATAGATAATTCACCACTTACTCTAATTCATCCTCTATACAACCTTCACTCCCATAATAGTTTATGATGTAAAATTTCTTTGAATATTAGTCTATTGAGATATTTCATTCAATGACATCTGTTGTTATATGGATCATACAATATATTCAGTTACTAATAATATATATCCTTTCTTCAGATTAAACTCCTTTTAAGTATATAGATATTTCAAGTACTTCGGTTTTGTAATGTAACATGTAGTATTACATAAATATCTAATTAACAAAAAGAGTATCGAGTAATTTTTCTATATTATATAAACATATACCAAAACACAATGAGATAAACCACTATACACAATAAATAACTTATATCTAAAGTTGGAGTCACTACTGAAACTCAATTCAATTCTCTTTTAGTAATTATAAATTTCTTATTTCTATCACATTTATTGGTCTTCTCTATTTCAATACAACTCAAAGTTTTGAATAGTTACAAGGACACTTTCTTAAGAAAATTACTAGTACCAAAATAAATATTGTATTACATAACCGAAAGCTCGCATTAACTAAATCGAACAAATAATTTCTACTTTCTTAAAGTTTGCAAGATCATATTGAAAGGTCAATCATATTTCTCCTCATTATACAATAAAATATCATCAATGAATATCACCCCAACATACCCATATAGAATCATCAAACCCATTATTCATCATGTATATCAAAATAATTAGGGCATTAGTCAACCCAGTGGCACAACAAGAAATTCATAATTAATTCAAACTTAAAATTATTCTTCAAAATCACAGTAGCTCATCTTAATTTATCAAATAAACCTTAATATGAAAATCTGTACTTATTACAAATTATTACTCAATTCAGTTGCAATAAAAAAAAATACATAACCTCAAGATTCATCTTTCTTGTAGGTGAATATGAAGTGGAGCTTGCTTAGGAGAATTACTAAACCTTAATGCCTTGCCCAACATTATAACAATATCACTTAAGGTTCATCGAATTCCAATAGGTGTATATGATAAACTAAAAGAGAGATTGAATTTGTTCTTACAACTATATCCAGGATAAAATCAATTGGTTAGTCAATAACATGCCTAGAAACTTCTTTTCAACATGTATCAAGAGATCTAACATCACACAAATGATTTTTTAGTAAACTTGGTCATTTCTAAAAATTCTAACACAACTTAAAGATCGATAATAACTCTTTCTTACAACTCTCTTACACGGTATAAAATTATAATTTGATAATCTTCTTTATTTTCTACAAATAGTAAACATTTTCCTGCTATGGCCTCCATAAAATTTCTAAATTTTCATCACTTAGAATTTAAAAGTCTTAATAATCCTGAAATAATCCACCATGCATAATTCTCAATAAATCAATCAACACATTAGGTTATATCATAATCCTAGCCAATATAACAAAATTAACTACAACTCTTAAAATCTATTTAGTTGATCTTGAACCTCTAGAAGGAATTAAAACATTGTATTAACCTCATATATATATATATATATAATATATATATATAATTATATCAAGTACCCTATCCAGTCTTATTACATACGTAGTAGATAATAGAGAATATGAAGCTCTAAAGATAGAATACCAACCATAAAATTTGTACCTGTTACTACTGATGAGTCTGCCTCAACATTATTTTATACAAAATCTTAAAACACATGGCAAATATTATTCATGAAATACAAAATGAATTATACAACAAATAAAACTTACTGGCATGGTTGTGCTCCACCAGTTTCAAAGGTCATGTACATGGACAGTCTACAGAACCACAAACTGGGCTCTGATACCACTCTGTAACACCCCCATTACTACAGAACTATATATATAGTATAATTTAACATGATAGAGCCTGTGTGCATGCATTATTATTATTTTTTTCTGCAACATATTAATAAATAATAAATATTTTCCCACTCACAGACTAATATATATACATTCAGATGACCCATAACAATCATAATATTTATATACCCGTGTACAGAAAAGTTATAAAAGTAACACATTGTACAAATTCCAAAACTTAATACAATAGACTACAAAATCAAATAAGTTAACAATCAACCCAACAGGTCGTCATCCATGTACACTGATCCTCAGAACCTGTAGGAACCCCAACAGCTTACCCAGTAAGTCCATGGTATCAAGTATCACCAGACTCACCAACAATGCATAAACTATATGAGCTAACGCTCAGCAAGTAAAGATTATGCATGTCAAAGAATAATCCCCAATATCAAGTCATGCATCTCAAAATGCTATGCCCACAATGCAATTTTATGCATCAAATATTTCTCTCAAAATCATTTCTTTCTTGGGCCCCTGACCAACGCTACTATCCCATGCACCGAAAAAGAGCTCTGTACACCGCCATAATCCAATGGCCATAATCATATAAGCATGCAAATCCATGCATACTCATACGCATGCAAATCCATGCACGTGAACCTGCAAATCTATGCATGCTTCGATGCACTAGTAGTGGTCAGCAAAACATTTTCCTTTCTCTGAATCATGCCGTACAGTACAAGATTTATCACAATGCTCGTATATGATGCATGCACGTGCTAATGACAATGCCCATGTATGTATGCTCAATGGAGAGCCCTCTACTATGCACATATGATTTATGATATCACATATAATTCACACATCTACTATGTCTATGCATTGTGGTTGCAAATGAATCTTTACTTACCTTTCACTTGGTTGGTGGCTTAGTCTAAATTTGTTTAGTATTCCTCTCCAACCTTAGATGTAAAATAGCCTGTAATATTACCCAACATCAAGCACCATTCCCAATTTGGCAAGTTGAAAGCACAAAATCTCATACTAGACCTTAAACACCAAGCTATAAGCTAACAATCAAGCTTTCACAAACTAGAACCCAATATAGCCCCTCAAATACCTTAATTTCTCATCTTAAATACATGAAAACATCATGTAATTGAAGTATTATAAATCTAATAGCATGTGCCTAATTGTTAACAGTCAATAGCAACATGTCTAGGTTGAAACATGCTACGTGATCAAATGTGGCAGATTCATATTTTCATATTTTCTTGCTGTCAAGTTTAGTTGTATGATAATTTTAACATCCCTAAGCATATCCAATCACTCCCAAATTTTTACCACACTTAGATAACATGTATATAAATGTAACCATATCATATAATTGCTAAAAATCACGGATATAGCTTCCAAGTTCAGCTCTCTTCACGACATACTGAAACAGATTGTTTCCTACCATGACAGTTTTGCACACTTCATGACATTATTGGTTTTAGCACCCTTAAGTATATTCAATCACTCCAACATTTTCACCATACTTATATAACATATATAAGGAGACAACCAGGTCATATTATTACCAAAAATAATGGATTTAGCTCCCTTAATTCAGTTTCCTTCACAGCACACCAAAACAGATTTTGCTATTTTGGCAGTTTGAGTGTTCCTCCAATATCATTCTCTATTTCAATTTCCAACTGATAAAACTTCATTCCAATACTCTTAACTCATATATGGTCATGTAAATGGTAATAATTATAGGTTTTATTCAACATACCATACACTTTTGAAGCCTAAAACACAAGAAAACAGTAAGATGATAGTTTCTGCCACAAGTATTTCCTATTAAGTGTTTGTCATCAAAAACCCTATCTTTGTGCACCAAAGTCTAACTAAAAACTTTCTAACACTTTTATAAGAGATATTGAAAGCTTAATAAACAATAAAACCATTCATAATAATCTGAAAACTAAAGGCAAAACCGTAGATAAGTGTTACCTAAGCAGATTTTGAGGTTAACTTGATGGTAATCACTTCTCCTTTGCTTTTCTTGCTTTTATTTCAACTTGGAATCAATTTGGATCACTTGGAGACCTTAAGGTGTGTGTTTGGAAGATGAAAATGGCTGAAATGAGGGTCTGGTCGTTGCTTAAGGGTGAAGGGTTTGAGGTGTTAGCTTGAGATGTTAGCTTAAGCTTAATAAGAAAGCATGAGGTGGCAAGTAAATGGCAAAATCTGATTTTCTCCTTATCTTGCAGCCCTAATCTTGTGTGTCTCACCTATTTTTATTTGGTTGCAACCTATCTTAATCACCATTCATTTCCATAGGTAATTCCTATGTCCGTTCATTCGATCTCCAAACCGATTCGCATCCGATTCTTAAAGAATTATCTAGTTTGCATTTCTAAAATCATATGCACATATGGAATTTTAATATGACACTTAAATCATATTATATCATATCCAATATCCCAAGTATGCTAATTTACAAATATATACTTTTGAAATAACTTGATCAAATCAAATTAAACCGTATAAGGTTACTAGTAACACTTTTAGCACTTCCAAAATTATAACCTATATATCCCATCTATATCTAATATTGATCCACCTTATTTTCTTCTTATTTCAATATAAAATCAATTACTTAGATTAGAAAATTCAATAACTAATACCGTGCAAGAGCTTCATAATTAAGTTTAATATTCAAGAATGTCGTATAAAATGAAATAAATTATGCAATGTCAATAGAAATGAAAATAGCATATAAAATTAACACGTAATGCATGAATCATATTTGGCCATGTGAGTAGTAAGAGGCTCGGGTATCACAGCCTAGTAAGACTCGAGTATACAATGTATGCTCGTAAGACGAGGATGTCGCATTCCATTATCATTAGTGCAAAGAAATAAGTGTATGTATGCGGGTGCTTGTTAGAGAACAAGTACACCAAACATGCTTACAGGAAATTCTTAGCTAGAGGCTTTGCCTATTAAAATAAGAATTTTTGTATTGTGATAGTACACGGCTAGTCCTTGGACTTAAACCATGATGGTAGCCTTATGTTCATCCCACAATTCTTTGATATATGTTCTGGTTACTTGACAATCAAAAATGGGATATGTTGGGTGTTGCACTAGTGTGCATGGAGGTTTGTCAGTGGCCAACATAGAATTCAACACTTGTCATTTAACAAATGAATCTCATATATTTTCATAGTTCATGATTTAAAGACCTTGGTCAAGGCAAGATGAATTTTGATTCCTGAGGAATCATTTGAGCTTGAAATAGGATCATAGTTATTGAATCATTTAGGGTTTCAACTTATAATCCATACTCTAGATTCAATTAGGAGATTGGTTGTTGGAATGACCATATGTGTATGGGACTCACAACTAAAATAGGTTTACTCGTTGTTTCACATAATACTAGGTAATCATGCTACTTGCTAGGTGTTACCATGATTTATAGATTCTTGGAATAAAAGAGTTAATTCTAAGAATATTAATTAATCAGATTAATTAATCAAATAATCATTATTTGTAAGTTACAAAAGTTGTGAGCCTACTGCTAATATTAGTTGTGAACCTAAAAGGATCACATATAATTTTGGGTGTTGACATTTCAGAATTGATCATTCCAATTATTGAAAGCAACTAATTATTACAGATTAATTAATGAGGGTTTTTAATTTAATTCAACTATTGAATTGAATATTTAATTAAATGATTGGATTATTAACTAAATCTAATTTGACTTGGAAGCCCAATAAATAGAATATAACAAATTAATCAATTAGATTGATTAATTTACACTTTGGGAATTAATTCATTAAATTAATTAGTTGGACTTTATTGAAGTCCAAGCCCAATACCAATAACTAGTGGCCTAATTGTAGGAGCCCACTTGATAAATGAAAAGAAATAAATAAAAGATAAATATAATTTATCTTTAAATATATATATTATATATATCGATATGTATATATATGCAGACGTGTATATGTGTGCTCATGTATATATGTAAATATATAGTAGATATATTATATATATATATATATATATATATATATCAAGTACCCTATCCAGTCTTATTACATACGTAGTAGATAATAGAGAATATGAAGCTCTAAAGATAGAATACCAACCATAAAATTTGTACCTGTTACTACTGATGAGTCTGCCTCAACATTATTTTATACAAAATCTTAAAACACATGGCAAATATTATTCATGAAATACAAAATGAATTATACAACAAATAAAACTTACTGGCATGGTTGTGCTCCACCAGTTTCAAAGGTCATGTACATGGACAGTCTACAGAACCACAAACTGGGCTCTGATACCACTCTGTAACACCCCCATTACTACAGAACTATATATATAGTATAATTTAACATGATAGAGCCTGTGTGCATGCATTATTATTATTTTTTTCTGCAACATATTAATAAATAATAAATATTTTCCCACTCACAGACTAATATATATACATTCAGATGACCCATAACAATCATAATATTTATATACCCGTGTACAGAAAAGTTATAAAAGTAACACATTGTACAAATTCCAAAACTTAATACAATAGACTACAAAATCAAATAAGTTAACAATCAACCCAACAGGTCGTCATCCATGTACACTGATCCTCAGAACCTGTAGGAACCCCAACAGCTTGCCCAGTAAGTCCATGGTATCAAGTATCACCAGACTCACCAACAATGCATAAACTATATGAGCTAACGCTCAGCAAGTAAAGATTATGCATGTCAAAGAATAATCCCCAATATCAAGTCATGCATCTCAAAATGCTATGCCCACAATGCAATTTTATGCATCAAATATTTCTCTCAAAATCATTTCTTTCTTGGGCCCCTGACCAACGCTACTATCCCATGCACCGAAAAAGAGCTCTGTACACCGCCATAATCCAATGGCCAATAATCATATAAGCATGCAAATCCATGCATACTCATACGCATGCAAATCCATGCACGTGAACCTGCAAATCTATGCATGCTTCGATGCACTAGTAGTGGTCAGCAAAACATTTTCTTTCTCTGAATCATGCCGTACAATGCAAGATTTATCACAATGCTCGTATATGATGCATGCACGTGCTAATGACAATGCCCATGTATGTATGCTCAATGAGAGCCCTCTACTATGCACATATGATTTATGATATCACATATAATTCACACATCTACTATGTCTATGCATTGTGGTTGCAAATGAATCTTTACTTACCTTTCACTTGGTTGGTGGCTTAGTCTAAATTTGTTTAGTATTCCTCTCCAACCTTAGATGTAAAATAGCCTGTAATATTACCCAACATCAAGCACCATTCCCAATTTGGCAAGTTGAAAGCACAAAATCTCATACTAGACCTTAAACACCAAGCTATAAGCTAACAATCAAGCTTTCACAAACTAGAACCCAATATAGCCCCTCAAATACCTTAATTTCTCATCTTAAATACATGAAAACATCATGTAATTGAAGTATTATAAATCTAATAGCATGTGCCTAATTGTTAACAGTCAATAGCAACATGTCTAGGTTGAAACATGCTAAGTGATCAAATGTGGCAGATTCATATTTTCATATTTTCTTGCTGTCAAGTTTAGTTGCATGATAATTTTAACATCCCTAAGCATATCCAATCACTCCCAAATTTTTACCACACTTAGATAACATGTATATAAATGTAACCATATCATATAATTGCTAAAAATCACGGATATAGCTTCCTAAGTTCAGCTCTCTTCACGACATACTGAAACAGATTGTTTCCTACCATGACAGTTTTGCACACTTCATGACATTATTGGTTTTAGCACCCTTAAGTATATTCAATCACTCCAAATTTTCACCATACTTATATAACATATATAAGGAGACAACCAGGTCATATTATTACCAAAAATAATGGATTTAGCTCCCTTAATTCAGTTTCCTTCACAGCACACCAAAACAGATTTTGCTATTTTGGCAGTTTGAGTGTTTCTCCAATATCATTCTCTATTTCAATTTCCAACTGATAAAACTTCATTCCAATACTCTTAACTCATATATGGTCATGTAAATGGTAATAATTATAGGTTTTATTCAACATACCATACACTTTTGAAGCCTAAAACACAAGAAAACAGTAAGATGATAGTTTCTGCCACAAGTATTTCCTATTAAGTGTTTGTCATCAAAAACCCTATCTTTGTGCACCAAAGTCTAACTAAAAACTTTCTAACACTTTTATAAGAGATATTGAAAGCTTAATAAACAATAAAACCATTCATAATAATCTGAAAACTAAAGGCAAAACCGTAGATAAGTGTTACCTAAGCAGATTTTGAGGTTAACTTGATGGTAATCACTTCTCCTTTGCTTTTCTTGCTTTTATTTCAACTTGGAATCAATTTGGATCACTTGGAGACCTTAAGGTGTGTGTTTGGAAGATGAAAATGGCTGAAATGAGGGTCTGGTCGTTGCTTAAGGGTGAAGGGTTTGAGGTGTTAGCTTGAGATGTTAGCTTAAGCTTAATAAGAAAGCATGAGGTGGCAAGTAAATGGCAAAATCTGATTTTCTTCCTTATCTTGCAGCCCTAATCTTGTGTGTCTCACCTATTTTTATTTGGTTGCAACCTATCTTAATCACCATTCATTTCCATAGGTAATTCCTATGTCCGTTCATTCGATCTCCAAACCGATTCGCATCCGATTCTTAAAGAATTATCTAGTTTGCATTTCTAAAATCATATGCACATATGGGAATTTTAATATGACACTTAAATCATATTATATCATATCCAATATCCCAAGTATGCTAATTTACAAATATATACTTTTGAAATAACTTGATCAAATCAAATTAAACCGTATAAGGTTACTAGTAACACTTTTAGCACTTCCAAAATTATAACCTATATATCCCATCTATATCTAATATTGATCCACCTTATTTTCTTCTTATTTCAATATAAAATCAATTACTTAGATTAGAAAATTCAATAACTAATACCGTGCAAGAGCTTCATAATTAAGTTTAATATTCAAGAATGTCGTATAAAATGAAATAAATTATGCAATGTCAATAGAAATGAAAATAGCATATAAAATTAACACGTAATGCATGAATCATATTTGGCCATGTGAGTAGTAAGAGGCTCGGGTATCACAGCCTAGTAAGACTCGAGTATACAATGTATGCTCGTAAGACGAGGATGTCGCATTCCATTATCATTAGTGCAAAGAAATAAGTGTATGTATGCGGGTGCTTGTTAGAGAACAAGTACACCAAACATGCTTACAGGAAATTCTTAGCTAGAGGCTTTGCCTATTAAAATAAGAATTTTTGTATTGTGATAGTACACGGCTAGTCCTTGGACTTAAACCATGATGGTAGCCTTATGTTCATCCCACAATTCTTTGATATATGTTCTGGTTACTTGACAATCAAAAATGGGATATGTTGGGTGTTGCACTAGTGTGCATGGAGGTTTGTCAGTGGCCAACATAGAATTCAACACTTGTCATTTAACAAATGAATCTCATATATTTTCATAGTTCATGATTTAAAGACCTTGGTCAAGGCAAGATGAATTTTGATTCCTGAGGAATCATTTGAGCTTGAAATAGGATCATAGTTATTGAATCATTTAGGGTTTCAACTTATAATCCATACTCTAGATTCAATTAGGAGATTGGTTGTTGGAATGACCATATGTGTATGGGACTCACAACTAAAATAGGTTTACTCGTTGTTTCACATAATACTAGGTAATCATGCTACTTGCTAGGTGTTACCATGATTTATAGATTCTTGGAATAAAAGAGTTAATTCTAAGAATATTAATTAATCAGATTAATTAATCAAATAATCATTATTTGTAAGTTACAAAAGTTGTGAGCCTACTGCTAATATTAGTTGTGAACCTAAAAGGATCACATATAATTTTGGGTGTTGACATTTCAGAATTGATCATTCCAATTATTGAAAGCAACTAATTATTACAGATTAATTAATGAGGGTTTTTAATTTAATTCAACTATTGAATTGAATATTTAATTAAATGATTGGATTATTAACTAAATCTAATTTGACTTGGAAGCCCAATAAATAGAATATAACAAATTAATCAATTAGATTGATTAATTTACACTTTGGGAATTAATTCATTAAATTAATTAGTTGGACTTTATTGAAGTCCAAGCCCAATACCAATAACTAGTGGCCTAATTGTAGGAGCCCACTTGATAAATGAAAAGAAATAAATAAAAGATAAATATAATTTATCTTTAAATATATATATTATATATATATATATCGATATGTATATATATGCAGACGTGTATATGTGTGCTCATGTATATATGTAAATATATAGTAGATATATTTATATATATATATATATACGTATAATACATATATTTATATATATAGATTATGGATATGGCCTAATTTTAGGAGGCTAATATGGTCTTGATTATGACTATATACATTGAGGAGAGAGAGAAGTGGTTGGTTGGTTATTTTTGGATAATGGGGTTATTCAAAATTAGACCAAATACACATATGTGTATTAAGCCAGTAAGTGGCCAATTTTTAAGAGTAGAGATAACTCTAGAAATCGGCCAACACCCCACTAATTTGAGAGTGGCCAAAAAATTGAGAGAAAGAGAGAAGAAAGTTTTCATCTTACTTTTTTAAAAGTTTTGGCTCTCAAAAATGACAAAATGAAAAATAGTTTTCATCCTTTACTCTTCATCCTTTGATTTTTCTTAAAAGGGTGTAGAGAATAATTAATCTATAGTTATTCATCTACTCAAATACAATCTCCAATCATTGGTTAATTGAGGGATTCTAATTCTATTCCAAGAATTAAATTCGTAAATGAAATAATGTTCTACTAGCGAAGAATTTGTTTCTGTATCTACATGCAAAAGGTGGACATTTTAGAAGGGAGGCATTTGTATCCCTACTCCTGGCGAGGTTACGGAGTTATGGTAATAACCACAAAATTGGGAATTGATTCCCTCATCATCATACAAAGAAGAGTTCTACAAAGGGTAATTTCTATTAACTTTAAATGAATCAAATTTATCTTGTATAAAATGATAACAAAGTGCAAATCAATAAAATTGCTACGAGAACCAAAAGGCCTCACATTTATTCCTGTTAGATGTATTTATTTATTTAACTGAAATTTTTAAATTTCACTACATAAACCCCTTTGGTATAGTGAACCCAACATAGATATTAGTCCGATCTTAGCGATGAGCACTAGAAATCCATAAAGGCGATCCTTAAGTACTTATGAGGGACTAAGGATGTCTTCTAGGTATAAGCCAATAGAGAGCTGAAGCTAGAAGGCTTAACAGATTATAGCTTTAGTCCAATGTAGATGATTCAAAGTCTGTGTTAGGAAGAGTTCCAAGCAGGAGACGACCATAGATCCTACCATCGAGGCTGAATACATTGTTGCATATGATGTAATAAAAGAGAGTGTTTAGATGAGGAACTTCATCTTTGAGTTTGATGTAGACCCTTCCATTGTTGATTGAATTATAGGGCAAGTGAGAAATTGTTAGAGTAGTGCCCAACGAGCCAATTAGTGGCTAACGTTTATTAGTAAAAGGTATTTTCTTTATCTTTAATTGTCTTGTCAATTAGATAAACCCTCTGATCATAAATAATTATAGGGTATGGTAGCGCATATGATGGCGATCATGGAACATTCCTATATGGCTTTAATCTTAAACTTGTTCCAAATTGGGGGTTAGGTTTATTGAGATGGGATAACGATAAGATCGATAGACTCGCACGCATAATTTATGCCCGAAAGAAGAATGTCTCATTTCATAGAAGTTGGCATAGGGATGCTAGTGCATGTGTGTAGGTGCTTGTTAGAGAACAAGTATACCAAACGACCTGAGGAAAATTCTCAATTGGAAATGATGTTCATTTAATGAGAATTTCCTAGTCACGATTATGCATTAACTGAGGTACCATGGTGGCCTTATGCGTGACATCATGATCTTTGATGCATTTCCCGATTGCATAATAATCATAAGAGGTTTACAATAGGTAAATTATGACTTAAAATGGGATCAAGGTTATTAAGTCATAATAGGGTTTCAACTATTAATCCATGCCCTCGACTTAATCATGAGATCAATTAATGGAAGGATCGTATTTTCATGGTACTCGTAACAAAAAAGATTCACTTGCTATTCACCTAAGAATAAGTAGTCAAGATGCATTGTTAGGTGCTTCCCTTAACTTGTGAGATTTTTAGAAATAGAAGTTAATTCCAAGCAGATTAATTAATTGGGTTAATTAATCAAAATATTAATTTATTCACAAGTTGCAAATGTTGCAAGTCCACTGTTAGTTTAGTTCTGAATCTAATGGGCTACACATAAATTAAGATGATCTGCTTTTAATCTATTTTTATTCAAAGGTGTTGGATTAAATTAAAATGGTGATTAATTAATTTGAGCTAGAATTAATTTAGGGGATTAAATTAATTCATCCAATTAAATATATGAATATATTGATCGGACCTATTAAATATTAGGGGCTCATGGAGTGAGTTAATTAATTAATTGGATCAATTAATTAGCCAGGCTTAAAATAATTTAAGGAGTTAATTTAATATAATTAATTAAAATAATGAGATTATTTTAATTGGGCCAAGTTTGATTAGGTGGCCTTTTATTAACCAATTAATTAATTAATCTGATCAATTAATTAAGTTGGGCTTTATTAATTGATGGAGATCAACTAATTGGACTTTAATAATTAATTAGAATCCAAGCCCATGGGGCTAGAGGCCCATTAGGAGTTCAATTACAAGAATTAAAGACTCGTAATAAAAGATGACAAAGTCTTTCTCTTAGAGTGGAAGAAAGAAGCAAGAGATCAGAAAAGAGAAGGTTTCGTAATTAGATTAGAAAAGGGATGTGGATAAGGAAGGAAAGAGTTGGAGACCTAATGGGATTAGGTTAAGACCACCTTGTGCATATGTACACAAAGGGGCCAAAAATTTCACAAGTCTTGCACTCAAATTTTCGGCCATCCTCTCTTTTCTCCATCTCATGATTTGCTTCTTCTTTCTTCTGCAAGAAAAGCTTTTCCATAAAAAAGGTTTCATCCCTTCTTGATAAAATTACAATTCTTCTAACCACTTATTGATTTAACATTTGTGTTGAACTCCCAAATTAGATTAGAAACAAAGATACTAAATTCACTAGCAAGGATTGTGCTTGTGGATTTGCTCGAGGTGTGGATACCATTGGAGAAACTACACTTGGAGTTCTTGGTGAATCTTTTTGGGAGATTCATCGAAGTTGTTCGTGTGGAGCTTGAGGAATTTGAATTCATTCATACCTTCATCAAATGGAGTGCTTGAAAGTTATAATCACGAAACTAAGTCATTTAAATTATATTATGCAAACCGTCGGAAGCGCAAACTTGAAATTACATCAAATCTGGGATATGTTGTGTTTGTACATATAATGTATGTTTTATTTCAAGTTTTGAAAATTTTAAATTTTAGTTGCATATGCTACCCCATGATTTTGCAAACCTAACAGTAGACCCACTAAGGTCAATACCTTGTTGGAGTACATAGAGCACATTTCAAATTGCATGTCGCTACTCCTTATTTTCTTAGATCATTATCCAAAAAAGAGATCCTCCTTGTCGCTCTCTAGCAAAAGGCCCTTATCGTGTAAGTGTCCTTGAGATCCTTTCAGATCTCCTTGGAGGTTGTGTACTAGAAATTTAGTAATTTGTTCGTACACCATTGCCACTTGTGGGACAAACTGTGGTTCTTGAACTCCTTCAAGCTCTATGATCTAGCCATTTTTATCAAATAGAAATTCCTTCGTATTAAGAAGGTGGCATCCTTAGAAAACAAACTCCTTTGTTCCTAGGGATCACAAAAATGGTGTCCAATGGATTTCTATAAATAACTCACAAAGTTGCAAAAGCTAGATTTCACATCCAACTTATCTCCCAATAATTACTTCAATAAGTAGGCCCCTTTATACCCTTAGGTATATATACAAGGGTTCTTTGCCACATCATATATTATATGATGTTTTTTTGGGCATGGACTTAGATGACATTCTTACTAATGTTATTGATTTTTGGGTGTATTTCCATAATGAAAGAGGAAATCCAGTGAAGCTCAATTAGATTAACTTCAATAGAAATCAATTCTCCATTAGATAATCGAAGAACTTACCACCTTAGTATTACTTCCTCGATCATATTAATAGATTTAATACTTTGGCCGATTCTCTACTTTATGTCTAAATTCTTTGAAACCTTCAAAAGACCTAGAGCAATGAAGTAAGAATAGTTCACTTATGCACTAATACTAATTGGACTGCATACGTCCATTTGGATCAAATCCAAAGGAGTGGTTTGCTCCGTTTATCCCACAAATGGTTGATTTGATCATCTTTTCCTTGAGATAAGATTCACAAGTTAGCATCTCATGCAAGTCGAAGAGGTCAAGAAAATGTGCCATTTTGTAAATCCTTTCATTAGATATACGACCTAATCTAGCCTACCACAAGTATGTACAAGTTTGATTATCAAATTTTAATATTACTTTTTTTGAATATATGGTATGAAATTTAAGGCTATATAGATCATTCCTTAAGGTAAGGAAGACAAATAACTAATACTACCTTCTTAATCATATCTATAGTTAAGTTGATTGTTCCTATAGTCGATGAACTAAATTTTACTTCATTTTCAAGCTTAAAGATCGTCCTTCAGTTAGTCCCCTTTTCTTGTCATTCACTGCAACTCCTGGTAGTGATGGGATCATATCCGATATCTAATACCTAAGAAAAAATTATCAACCTAAATGGTTGATTTCAGCGAAGTAGAAACTTGAACTAGAAGCCTTTCTAATTCAACTAAGAAAGCCAATACTTGAGCTTTCTCTTTCTATGCTGTGAGTACCTGCAATGGTGACAAACATCTATCCTTCAAGATAAATTAGTTTGGGAAGGTTTTTTGTGTCTTTAGTATCCTAAGTGAAACTATTAGTGATAACTATTATCCTATATGAGGCAGAAATCTAAGCATTCATTCTATTATTATCCATTTATGGTTGGGTCTTTAATCATAAATATGTCCCACTATTTTATTCAAATCCTATCACCCTCATAATGGAACTTTTGAAAATCTAATTTCCTAGTAGACTTAGGTCAAGTTAGTATTGTCATACACCCCAATTTTATGAGCCCATATGACAATACTAAAAAGTGGTTGACACATTAATGATTTCATCACTATATAACCAAACTATTTTACCTCATCTTTCCCATATACCATAATTTTATGAACCCATATGGCACTTAGTGTTAAGAGAGACCCATCAAATATCCTTGTACATGAAGCATCTAAATATCCCATAACTTATGGCCAACGATAAAGACAAGTCCACCTATGGGCATCACAATGCTTAGTAGTGATCACAACTTGAGTACACTTAGCACATCCTATGACTCAAGGCCTATGAACAAATTGTGTTGTCTTCAGTATTTGAACATTCACAATATGGAAAATCCAAATTATTGCTATTAAAATTTTCACATCACAAATCTTAGGCCATGCACACCCTCTCCGTACTCTCTCTCTTAAGTTTCATATTTCATTATGCATAAGTCAAAAAACCCGAGTTATTGCTATTGAAAATTTCACACTACAAACCTTAGGCCACCACTCCTCTTTTGCTACTTTCTCTCTTGTGTTCTATGTTTCAAAATGTATAATCCAAAAATAATTTTTGTGACTGAGTTTTTCGAACCACAAACCCTTGGTTACGCCTACCCACTGACAACTATTTTCTTGAGTTTTGTATTTCTACATGCATAATACAAAAACCCTGGTTATTATTATTGATTTTCACACAACAAACCCTAGGCTGCTCCCACCCACTCGATACTCTCTATAGTATTATGTGTTTCAAGATATATATTACAAAAAACCATAATTATTGCTATTGAAATTTTTTCAGAAGAAACCCTAGACCACCCCCACCCTCTCAGTACTCTCTCTCTCTTGTCTTCAGTATTTGAACATTCACAATACGGAAAATCCAAGTTATTGCTATTAAAATTTTCACATCACAAACCTTAGGCCATGCACACCCTCTCCGTACTCTTTCTCTTAAGTTTTGTATTTCATTATGCATAATGCAAAAAATTCGAGTTATTGTTATTGAAAATTTCACCCTACAAACCTTAGCGCACCACTTCTATGTTTCAAAATATATAATCCAAAAATAATTTTTGTGACTGAGTTTTTCGAACCACAAACCCTTGGTTACGCCTACCCACTCACAACTGTTTTCTTGAATTTTGTATTTCAACATGCATAATACAAAAACCCCGGTTATTATTATTGATTTTCACACAACAAACTCTAGGCCACTCCTACCCCTTCGATACTCTCTATAGTGTTAAGTGTTTCAAAATATATATTTTAAAAAACTCTAATTATTATCAGTGAAATTTTTTTAGAAGAAACCCTAGGCCACCCCCACCCTCTTGATACTCTCTCTCTCTTGTGTTCAGTATTTGAATATTCACAATACGAAAAATCCAAGTTATTGCTAATGAAAATTTTACATCACAAACCGTAGGCCATGCACACCCTCTCCGTAGCCACTACTTATAATGGAAGGCATGGATGATTAGGCCTCACCCAATATTGCCTGTTAACCCTTTATATCAAACTAATTTGGGTTCTCAACTCGAAAAATTTTCAAGTGAGGGTCATGCTAGATATATTATGCAAGATCTCATCATTTTCTTATCTTGTTTATTTAATATTCACTATTCTAATGATGGCAAGCATACATCATAAGGAAAGAATTGAATAAACCAAGAATGCATCATATACATACAAATAAAGAGATTACCATAGGCCTTTAATCCTATGTAATCCACTTGATCCATTACCATAGGCCTTTAATCCTATGTAATCCACTTGATCCAAAGTAGATCAAGGTCAATCTAAGGGCGATAATTAAAATGCAAACAGACTTATATATTACATAAATGTATCCTATATATTTATGGGCCTTGATTTCTCACTTTTCCTCCATCTCAAAATGTTCACCAAGAACTCCAAGTGTAGTCCCTCTAATGGTATCCACACTTTCGAGCAGATCTAGAAGCTTCAAATCCTTGCTAGTGAATTTGAACTTCTTATTTCTAAGTCTATTTGAGAGTGAATATTAATTCTTCAATTAATGAGAGATGGAAGAATTAACCTTTTAATCAAAAAGGGATGGAACCTTTTGATGGACTAATTTTTCTTGAAGCAAGAAAATAGAACACAAAAAAAATGAGAAGGAGAAAAGGAGAGGGGGCCAAAAATTCTAGCTCTATTGCTTGTAGTTTTTGGCCCCTACATTATTTATTTATGTACACAATGTAGTCTTGACCTAATCCCATTAGGTCTCCAACTCTTACCCTAATTAGTCCCCTAATCCAATTAGGAAACCTTCTCACTCCTTGTCTTTTATTTCTTTCACTTCAACACAAATCCTTTCCATCTTTATTAGGACTCTTTAACTCAAACAATTAAAAAATCATAATGGGCCTCTAACCCCATGGAATTGGACTCTAATTAATTTACTAAAGTCCAATTAGTTGATCTTCATCAATTAATTAAAAAGCCGAATATATTTAATTGATCAAATTAATTAATTAATTCACTTTCAAGAGCCCATAATCATTATTAGGTTCAAATAAATAATCATAATCCAACACTTTGGATTACAAAAATATATATAGAAGTGGATCATCTCGATTTGTGTGTTACCCATTAGGTTCACAACTAAGCTAGTAGTTGGCTTGCAATATTTGCAACTTATGGATAAATTTAATGTTCTGAATAATTAATAATTAGTTTAATTAATTAATCCTCTTGGAATTAACCCCTTAATTCCCAGAACCTCAAAAATTATGGAAAACACCTAGTAGTGCATCTAGACTACCTAGTCTTAGGTGATTAGCAAGTGAACTAGGTGCATCTCGACTACCTAGTCTTAGGTGAAACTGAACCTTTTTATTACAAGTACAATGCAAGTACGGTCCATTCATCTCTTGATTAAGTCTAGGACATGGATTACTAGTCGTAACCCTATTTTGACTAAATAGCTATGATTCTATTTCAAGACGCATCGATCATTTGATGAATCACTAGAAAACCCTACATCTAGTATTCATCCTACCTTGGCCAAGGTCTTGGGGATCAAGAATAATGAAAATATAGGAGATTCTCCTATTCTACCAGATAGGTAACGGATCCTTTATTGCCTACTCATTGACCTCCATACACGAAGATCATGCACCCAACGTAAGCTCTTTATGATTGTCATGCAATTAGAAAATACATCAAAGTGTATGATGTCGTGCATAAGGCCACCATGGTACCTCAAGTCAAATGACTAATTAATGCATTATCGTAACTAGAAAATTTTCATTCGACAAACAATACTTTCCAATTTAAAATTTCCCAACAGAACGTTTAGTGTACTCGTTCCTTAACAAGCACCCACACACATGCACTAGCATCCCTACGCCAATGTCAATGGAATGAGACATTCTTCTTTCGAGTGTGCATCATGTGTGGGAGTCTATCGGGCTTATTGATATCCTATCTCAATGAACCCCCGACTCAAAATATGTTTAAGATCAAACCCATAGAGGCATATTCCATGATCACCATCATAAGCGTGACCATGCCTTGTAGCTAAAAATGATCTAAGGACTTTATTTAATTGATAAAAATAATTAATGATAAAGAAATACCTTTTATTTATTTAAACATTATAAATAAGACCATTTTTATAAGAGTATAAAAGCACACCGCTAATTGGCTCGCTGGGCACTATACTAATAATCTCCCACTTGCCCTAAAATTAATTGCCGATGTATCTAAGACCCATTTTCTCAAGATGTCCTTCAAGTACTCTTTGAGCTAAGGACACTCTCTCCATTCGAACGTCTCCTCTACCAATGATCTCGTGGATCCGATGGTATCACCTCAAAATTTGATTGGATCTTTGATGAGATCTCAAATCCTTTGCTTGCGCAATAGCCCCATAATTATCACAGTAGACCGAAACTGGATCAACAATGGTAGGGACTACACCCAACTCTTAGATGAAGTTTCTCATCCAAACACCTTCTTTTGTTGCATCACATGCTACGATGTATTTAGCTTTGGTGGTGGAATTAACTGTCGTCTCTTGCTCAGAACTCTTGTAGCTAACTGCTCCATTGTTTAGCATAAATATGAATCCTGACATTGACTTCGAATCATCTACATCAGACTGAAAGCTAGAATCAGTAAAGCTTTCTAGATTCAGTTCTCCATTATTTTAAACCAAGAAGACATCTTTAGTCATTCCCAAGTACTTAAGGATCATCTTTACAACTTTCCAGTACTCCTTGCCCAAATTGTACTGATATCTGCTTGTGACACTCAGAGCATATACAACATTAGGCCTCGTACATAATATTGCAAATATAATGCTTCCAATTGTGGATACATAATATGGTATACAAGTCATTCTTTCTCTTTCCTTTGGAGTCTTTAGGGACATTGACTTCAAAAGAGAAACCCCATCACTCATGGGTAAGAATCCTTTTTTGGATTCTTCCATGCTAAACCTCTTTATCACTTTGTCTATGTACGTGGATTATGATAGTCCAACCATCCTTTTGGATCTATCTCTATAGATCCTAATACCCAAAATATAGGATGTTTATCCCAAATCCTTTATGGAAAACTGAGTAGACAACTAAGCCTTTGTTGATTGCAACATCCCTACATTATTCACAATGAGTAGTATGTCATCAACATAAAGGACAACAAAGGTCACTGCACTCCCACTAACTTTCTTATACACACAGGGTTCATCTGGATTCTTAAAAAAAACAAACGATTTGATTGCTTTGTCGAATCGAAGATTCCAGCTTCAGCAAGCTTGTTTGAGTCCACAAATGGATCTCTGGAGTTTGTAATCCTTTTGCTCACTCTCACTAGATATGACCCTCTAGCTACCTCTTATAGGTCTCTTCCTCTTTATTCCCATTGAGAGAGGTGGTCTTCACATCCATTTGCCATATCTCATAGTTATAATATGCTAACATGGCAAGCAATATACAGATGAATTTTAGCATCACCACTGGTGAAAAGGTTTCCTCATAGTCAACACCTTGCTTTTGAGCCTTTTGCAACCAGTCATGCCTTATAGGTTACTACCTCTCTATGTACTCTAAGCTCTGCTTGTAAACCCATTTGCAGCTGATGGTTACTATATCATATGGTGGGTCCATCAAGGTCCATACCTTGTTGGAGTACATAGAGTCCATCTCAGTTTGCATGGCTTCTTGCCATCTCCTCGAATTGATGTTCAACATCACTTCTCCATAATTCCTTGGATCATTATCCAAAGAGTGCTCCTCGTTGTTGTTCTCCAACAAAAGACCATACTTCTTAGGTGGTCTCGAGATCCTTTCAAATCTCCTAGGAGGCCGTGTGATAGAATGTTAGTTTTGGGTGCTACTGTCTTTTATGGGATACTTTGTGGTTATTGAATTTCTTCAAGCTTTACAACCTTGCCTTTTCTATTTAATAGAAACTCCTTCTCTAAGAAAGTGGCATTTCTTGAAACAAACAAACACCTTTTGTTCCGAAGGGTCATAGAAATAATATCACATGGATTCTTTTAGATACCCCACAAACTTACATAATGTGGATCTATCATCCAACTTATCTCCCACTAGCTACTTCATGTAAGTAGGGTACCCCCATACCCTAAGGTACTTATATGAAAGAATCTTGCCACACCACATTTCATATGGTGTTTTGGGCACCGACTTACTTGGCACTTTATTTAGCAAAAATGCTGTGGTTTCCAGAGCATAGCCCTAAAATGAAAGAGAAATCCCAGTAAACCTCATCATGGATCGAACCTTGTCTAATAGGGTTCGGTTCCTACGCTCAGCAACCCCATTTAGTTATGGAGTTGCTGGTAGAGTCTACTAGAGAGAATTCCATTCCTTTTTAGATAATCAAGAAACTCTGACCCTATGTATTCACCCTCTTAATTAGATCGAAGAATCTGTTTCTCCACTTCATGCCTAAAATCTTCGAACCTTTCAAAGGCTTTAGACTTGTATCTTAAAAGATACATATACCCATACTTAGAATAATCATCGGTAAAGGTAATAAAATAGTGGTAGTTTCCTAGGCACTAACACTTAGTGGCCCGCATACATCTATATGGATCAAATCTAAAGGGTTTGTAGCCCACTCCACTTGTCCAACAAATGGTGACTTGGTCATCTTTCCCTTAAGGCAAGATTCACAAGTTGGTATTTCTTGCAATTCTGCAAGGTCAAGCAAGTCAAATAACTTGTCGATTCTTTTCTTAGAGATATAACCTACTCTAGCATACCATAAGTATGTGGAACTATGATAATCTATTTTACGTTTGTTACTTTGTTGAATATGCAAGATGGATTTATTAGGTTGGACAGTATATAAATCATTTTTTAAAGTCCTAACATGAACTAAAAAAGAACCAAAGTAAATGGAACATTTTCCATCCTTTATTGAAAAATAATAACCCTCTCTATTTAGAACTGGAATAGAGATAATGTTCTTTATTAATTCAAGAACATAAAGATAATAATTTAAAACTATCATTTTTCCATCTCCTAATGCTAAGTAGATAGTTCCTATAGCTAATGCAATAAATTTTGCTCAATTTCCAAGCCTAAGGTTCCACTCTCTTTTGCTCAGCTCTCTACTTCTTGTCATCACCTGCAAATCATTGCATAGATGAGTACCACAACTGGTATCCAATACCCAAGAAATATCATTAATCGAAAGGTTAACTTCAACAAGGAACATACCATAACTCTTCTGGCGATTTGCAAGATGCTCCTTGCATTTCCTCTTCCAATGACCCAGCTTACTATAGTAGTGACACTTTTTGTCTAGTTTGGAACCTTTCTTCACTCTACCTGAGGCTTTCATACCTTTAGCCTTCTTAGAAGAACTTTTCTTATTCCCTTTCTTTGACCTTTTAATCTTAGATTGGGATGAAGAGCCAACGAGGATAGGCTTTTCCTTCTTCATGGTTGACTCAGCAGTCTTCAATATGTTGACCAGCTCAGCAAGGCTAGTCTCCATTTTATACATGTTGAAGTTGACCACAAAGAAGTCAAATGAGGGCAGCAAAGACTGCAACACAAGATGCACGTAGAGTTCTTTATCTTAGGGACTCGAGTCTGTCAATCAAGGCTATCATCTTCAATTTATGAACATAAACCGAAGAGATTTCCAACATACGGTATCAAAAGAGCTCCCTTGATACTTGGTATCCAACTTACCTTGTATGTTTACTATATAATTCCTTTAGATGAAGGTGGATATAGACAACATATGCCATACACTCATGATGTCTTTATAACTCGTTTTATATAGATGCTACCATATAGTACAGAGCTTGGTGATCGTGTGATACCCAAGCCTCTTACTACACATGGCCAAATATGATTCATGCATTACATGTTAATTTTATATGCTATTTGCATTTCTATTGACATTGCATAATTTATTTCATTTTATACGATATTCTTGAATATTAAACTTAATTCTGAAGCTCTTGCACGATATTAGTTATTGAATTTCTTAATCTAAGTAGTTGATTTTATATTGAAATAAGAAAAAAATGAGGTGGATCAATATTAGATATAGATGGGATATATAGGTTATAATTTTGGAAGTGCTAAAAGTGTTACTAGTAACCTTATACGATTTAATTTGATTTGATCAAGTTATTTCAAAAGTATATATTTGTAAATTAGCATACTTGGGATATTGGATATGATATAATATGATTTAAGTGTCATATTACAAGGCCTTATGTGCATATGATTTTAGAAATGCAAACTAGATAATTCTTTAAGAATCGGATGCGAATCGGTTTGGAGATCGAATGAACGGACATAGGAATTACCTATGGGAATGAATGGTGATTAAGATAGGTTGCAACCAAATAAAAATAGATGAGACACACAAGATTAGGGCTTCAAGATAAGGGAGAAAATCAGATTTGCCATTTACTTGCCACCTCATGCTTTCTTATTAAGCTTAAGCTAACATCTCAAGCTAACACCTCAAACCCTTCACCCTTAATCAACGACTAGACCCTCATTTCAGCCATTTTCATCTTCCAAACACACACCTTAAGGTCTCCAAGTGATCCAAATTGATTCCAAGTTGAAATAAAAGCAAGAAAAGCAAAGAAGAAGTGATTACCATCAAGTTAGCCTCAAAATCTGCATAGGTAACACTTATCTACGGCTTTGCGTTTGGTTTTCAGATTATTATGAATGGTTTTATGGTTTATTAAGCTTTCAATATCTCTTATAAAAGTGTTAGGAAGTTTTTAGTTAGACTTTGGTGCACAAAGATAGGGTTTTTGATCACAAACACTTAATAGGAAATACTTGTGGCAGAAACTGTCATCTTACTGTTTTCTTGTGTTTTAGGCTTCAAAAGTGTATGGTATGTTGAATAAAACTTATAATTATTACCATTTACATGACCATATATGAGTTAAGAGTATTGGAATGAAGTGTTATCAGTTGAAAATTGAAATAGAGAATGATATTGGAGAAACACTCAAACTGCCAAAATAGCAAAATCTGTTTTGGTGTGCTGTGAAGGAAACTGAATTAAGGGAGCTAAATACATTATTTTTGGTAATAATATGACCTGGTTGTCTCCTTATATATGTTATCTAAGTATGGTGAAAATTTTGGAGTGATTGAATATACTTAAGGGTGCCAAAACCATTAATGTCATGAAGTGTGCAAAACTGTCACGGTAGGAAACAATCTGTTTCAGTATGTCGTGAAGAGAGCTGAACTTGGGAAGCTATATCCGTGATTTTTAGCAATTCTATGATATGGTTACATTTATATACATGTTATATAAGTGTGGTAAAAATTTGGGAGTGATTGGATATGCTTAGGGATGTTAAAATTATCATACAACTAAACTTGACAGCAAGAAAATATGAAAATGTGAATCTGCCACATTTGATCACTTAGCATGTTTCAATCTTGATATGTTGCTATTGAGTGTAAAAATTAGGTACATGCTATTAGAGTTATAATACTTCAATTACATGATGTTTGCATGCATTTAAGATGAGAAATTGAGGTATTTTAGGGGCTATATTGGGTTCTAGTTTGTGAAAGCTTGATTGTTAGCTTATAGATTGGTGTTTAAGGTCTAGTATGAGATTTTGTGCTTTCAACTTGCCAAATTGGGAATGGTGCTTGATGTTGGGTAATATTACAGGCTATTTTACATCTAAGGTTGGAGAGGAATACTAAACAAATTTAGACTAAGTCACCAACCAAGTGAAAGGTAAGTAAAGATTCATTTGCAACTACAATGCATAGACATAGTAGATGTGTGAATTATATGTAATATCATAAATCATATGTGCATAGTAGAGGACTCTCAATTAAGCATACATACATGGGCATTGTCATTGGCACGTGCATGCATCATATACGCGCATTGTGATAAATCTTTCATTGCACGGCATGATTGTGAGAAAGGAAAATATTTTGCTGACCACTACTAGTGCACCGAAGCATGCATGGATTTGCATGGTTTATGCATGGATTTGCAGGTTCGCGTGCATGGATTTGCATGCATATGAGTATGCATAGATTTGCATGCTTATATGATTATTAGCCATTGGATTATGGCGGTATACAGAGCTCTTTTTCGGTGCATGGGATAGTAGCGTTGGTCAGGGGCCCAAGAAAGAAATGATTTTGAGAGAAATATTTTGATGCATAAAATTGCATTATGGGCATAGCATGTTGAGATGTATGACTCGATATTGTGGATTATTTTTTGACATGCATAATATTTACTTGCTGAGCATTAGCTCATATAGTTTATGCATTGTAGGTGAGTACGACGATACCTAAAGCATCTTTTATTGGCTGGGCGGCGGTTGGAGCTCCTGCAGGTGTCTGAGAGAGTGTGTACATGGATGACGACATGTTGGGCTATTTTGTTGGCTTGTTATATTTTGAGTCTGTTGTATTATATTTTAGACTGGTACTATATTTTGCTTTTACAACTTTACTGTAAATAAGTATGTAAATATTGGGTTATTGTGGGTGTTGTGTTTTTATATAAATATTGATCCTGCTATATACATGATATGTGTTAGAAAGTATTTTAAACAGGGTTGTGCATGTAAAAAGTGATATATCTTTTCTTAAAGTATTACAAAAATATATATATATATATTCCATGCATGCACACAGGTTCTATCATGTTAAATTATAATATATATCTAGTTGTGTAATAATGGGGGTGTTACAGATCGTCCTCAAAATTTGATGATATTCTGCTTGCTCTTTCTCTGTGGTCCCGTCTGGCGGAGCTAGTGGTGTCATGTTGAGGACATAAACCCTTTTTCAAATTAGAGAACTATCCGAAGCTTCCTTAACCAGTTAACGTAGTTGGGACTAGTGAGTTTGTTGGTGTCAAGAATTGATGCAAGTGGATTTTTAGCCATAATGTAAATAAGATATCTATAGAACACGAGGCTGAAAATAAGCATACATTCAACAGATTAATCATTTATGA
>JAGSPU010000823.1:0-23026 GCA_019321725.1 Paulownia fortunei
TGAACGTTTTCTTGAAGTCTTCATGGATGATTTTTATGTTATTAGTAATTCATTTGATGATTACCTGCCTATCTAATTTAGAAAATATTTTGATCAGATGTGAAGAAAATAATCTTGTGCTCAATTGGAAAAATATCATTTCATGGTAATAACTGGTATTGTTTTTGGACATATTATTTCATCAAAAGGTATTGAGGTTGATAAATCTAAAATTGAGTTAATTACCAATTTACCAACACCGAAGACTGTGAAGGAGGTTAGATCATTTTTAGGACATGCTGGTTTTTATAGAAGATTTATCAAAGATTTTAGTATAATATATAAACCTTTGTGTAATCTTCTAACAAAAGACACTATTTTTGAATGGATTGAAAATTGTGAAAATGATTTTCTTAAGCTTAAAAGCATGTTTACTGCTTCAATCATGTAGCCTCCAAATTGGACTTTACCTTTTGAAATAATGTGTGATTCTAGTGATTATGTTGTTGGAGTTATCTTAGGACAAAGAAAAGATAAGAAACCATATGTTATTTATGATGTAAATAAAACTTTAAATAGTGCTCAATTGAATTATACAACAACTGAAAAAGAATTACTTGTTGTAGTTTTTGAATTGGACAAATTTTGATCTTATCTTGTTAGCTCACCAGTTGTTGTTTTCAGTGATCATGCAGTTTTGAAATACGTTTTGTCAAAAAAAGATGCCAAACCAAGATTGATTATGTGGATTCTCTTACTCCAGAAATTTAATATTATGATTTGAGATAAGAAGGGAGTAGAGAATTTGGTGGCTGATCATTTGTCGACACTTGTTTGTAATGACTCATTTCAAACCACGCCTATTAATAACACTTTCCATAATGAACAACTATTTAATGTTTATTTTTTACCTTGATTTGCTGACATTGTTAATTTTCTTGTGACAGGAAGGATGACATCGCATTGGAACTCTAAAGATAAAAAGAAGCTTTTGACTGAGGTGACAAACTTTTATTAGGATGATCCATACCTATTCAAATATTGTCCAGATCAAATCTTTTGAAGATGTGTGCCTAACAATGAGATAGGTAATATTATCAAATTTTGTCATTCAAAAGCATGTGGTGATCATTTTTCAGTAAAGAAAACTATTGCAAAAATCTTATAATGTGAATTTTATTGGTCAACTCTTTTCAAAGACACTTACACTTTTTGCAAAAGTTGTGAATATTGTCAAAAGTTAGAGTCCCTTTCAAAGCAAAATATGATGCCCCTACACCATATCTTAATGATTGAAATCTTTGATAATTGGGGTATTGATTTTATGGGACCATTTCTATTATCATTTGGTTTTCTTTATATATTGGTTGCCAGAGATTATATTTCAAAATGGATCGTGGCAATTCCTTGTTGAAACAATAATCACAAAATAATGATTAAATTTTTGAAAGAAAATATTTTAAGTCGATTTGAAATTCCTCGATCTATTATCAGTGATGGGGGAAAATATTTTTGTAACAAAGTTTTAGGAACTTTAATAAGGAAATATGGAATCATACATAAAGTTGCAACCCCTTATCACTTTCAGATAAATGGACAAGTTGAATTTACAAATAGGGAGATAAAATAAATTTTGGAAAAAATAGTTAACCCAAATCGTAAAAATTGGACTTTTAGACTTACCGATACACTTTGGGTATATAGAACTACTTTCAAAAAATCATTAGCCATGTCTCCTTATAGGATAGTTTATGGAAAACCTTGTCATTTACCTGTTGAACTTGAACATAAAGCTTATTGGGTAATCAAAATGTTGAACTTCAACTTTGATGAAGTTTCAAAATTGCGCAAATTGCAAATCAATGAACTTCAAGAACTGAAAAATGATGCATATGAGAATTCTAAAATTTATAAAGCAAGAACAAAGATTTTCATGATAATAAAATTTCAAGAAAAATATTTGAGATTGGTCAAAAGGTTTTGCTTATAATTCTTGATTGAATTTGTTTCCTAGAAAATTGAGATCAAAGTGGAGTGGTCTTTTTGTTGTAAAAAAGTATATCCTTATGGGGCGATTGACATTGAGAATCCTAGAAATTGTAACATATTCAAAGTAAATGGACAAAGAGTTAAACCATTTCTAGAAAATAAATTTTATCAAGAGGAATTTTTTTTCCTTTCTAACCTTGTTATGATTAGTGTTGTATATATATATATATATATATATATACTTATTTTCTCTGACTTTATTTGTTTTGAAAGTTTTTTTTCTTTTCCCAGTTAAGTGGCGGATAACGGTACTCCATGGCTATTAAAGTCGGACTTGTCAGTTTTCCAAACAACTGAAATCTTTGTACAAATTTTCACTACTTTTCTCATTCTCTTTTTCTTGTTCTTTTCAAAATGGGTGACATTTTTCTAACTCTCAAAAAGCGATTTCTTTTTCTTCCTAAAAATGTAATCTTAAAAATTATAAAATTAGGATTGAAAGATTGAGGATGCTTATGCACAAGGTCATCCCGGAGGACATACGATGGATAACTGAAGTAAAGGTATGAACAGGTGAGTTTTCACATGAGTTTTTAGATTTGCATACTAGATACATGCCTGGTTTTGGTAAAAGCCCATATTCAAAAAAACGAAGGCCAAAAAAATGAAAGTTTGTCATAATTGTGCTAGATGGACTTGCAATACAAAGTGTTATTCTTTAGAAATGGTCTCTAAAAATCGAGAAGATTAACTTAAATTCATTATAGATGGACTGAGTAAGGAGTCTTTAGATCACATTATATTGACTCTTGATACGCATTCATGTGAATTGGTACAACATGCAATTCTTGATTTATGGGATCATTTTAAAATAAATATGAGTTTTATAGTCTTGGAAATCTGATATTAAAAGACCCTGTTTGCCAGTTTATAAGAAAATTAGATGGGAAGCATATCCTCGACCCATAGAGGGAGTTTAAGCTGTTACTGGATGTAAAACCAAAGGAAGATGTGAGCCACAGTCACAACTACACGTACATTCACGTGTAAGTAGGAAATTTTTAAATTTTATGTGTGTCCTTATTTTTAACCTTTTTGACAAAAGAAAAAGGCATGCAATAAATGCATTCCCTGTTCACACCTCAATAAATATCACTGTACTCACTTTATTTTTGCACAACTTATTTTCAAAAATAAAAAAAATAAAAAAAAAAAAAAATGGAAGTTTCTTCTACTCGCAAATTTAATTGCATTTGTATTTTTTGTGGATCCAATCTAGAAAAAATGACGACTTTATAGGGGCAGCCAATAACCTTGGTAAAACTTTAGAAGAAAGAAAAATTCATTTAGTGTTGGGGGAGGCAGTTTGGGGTTAATGGGGAGTGTTGCTATTTCTGCTTATGTAGAGGAGTCAAAATTTTGGGAGTTATCCCAAAATTTTTAACAGTACAGAATATCACAAGCATGACCATTGGAGATGAGCTAAAAGTATCACATGTTCTAGACAAAATACCTAACATGTTAAACAATGCGGATGTATTCATCATTCTACCTGGCGGTTTTGGTACACTGGAGGAATTATTCCAAGTTGTCTCTTGGACACAACTCAACATTAACCAAAAACTTATAGGTATTCTTAATGTTAATGATTTTTATGATGGTTTGTTATCTTTTGTAGATCATGATGTGAAAAAAAGTTTTATTTCAACTTCTGCGAAACGAATCATCATTTCTACTCCGACACCTGACCAGCTGATTGATCAAATTCTAGCATATGTGTCAGAACCTGATCCAGTATTGGCCAATGTGGATTGGTCCAACAGAAACAATGGTCAAAAACACATATTGAATTTGACTCACAGTCTGTGATACTTATTGTTAATGGTTTTATCAAATAGTATGTGTTTTTTTTTTTGTTTCAACTTTATTGTTTTAGCCACATTTCAGGTGATATCTTTCAAACTCTACTTTCCTATCTATTTTTTACATTGGGGATAATGTCTCGATTAGGTTAGGGGGAGGGATAGTTGATATCATGACTTATATGTTCAATGTGTGTTTTTCTAGTATTTTATTTCAAAAAAAAATTCAAACGTGTTTTCAGATTGGTCATTGAAATCATGAAAAATGGTATCGGAGTAAAGGTAATTGTAACACTCATGAGATGCATCCCTATTTTGTTTGCATAACATGGCAAGTTTGTGAAGTTTTGAACAATCGTTTGTGAATTACCAAGTTTTTTAATTGTTTTGAGTCGTAGAGGTTCTTCCAACTTTAATGATTAAAATTAAGCATGAATAATATGGTTTGATTGATGATGGGTGTTGTTTTAGACTTTGATATTTTTATTTGGTTAATATATTTTTGTAATAATTATACTCAATTTTTTTTGCACAAATAGTTATGTTATTCAGTGTGAAGACAATCATATCAAAATAGGAAGTTCTTATGCCCTTGCTCTAATCATCACTTGGATCTTCAACATATAGGGGTTGAGCTATTAGAACTTCTACTTTTGGTATGTCGAGGCGAATAACTAATAGTGCATCACTAGAAAAATAATTAAGGCATTAGACTTTCTAGCACCATTGCCAAATCAGCTCGTTCTCCATGTGATGTTTCAGGAGAACATCCCCCTAGTAAACCACTTTGAGCCTTTCAATAAATAAATATTTTTTTTATAACCATATCTTTTTATCTAACCTAAATGCACTATTATCCAACCCTTGTTCTAAAAATGGTTGGAGTTTAAGAGGCATTCCATTGACAGTGTGAACTTACAAAAGATTCAGGTTGGAATAGAAGATAAGTGTAGGAGAGTTTCTCTTCAAATAAAAAAAATAAAGAAAAATAAATAATAAAAAAAATAGAAAAGAAAAAAAATTGCAAAGTGCTACGAGTTGCAACTAAAAATGAGATGTTACAAGATGAATAAGAGGGGTCCATTTTTAACAATAGACCCCAATGTTGAAATTTGTAGAGTTCTTTGTTGAAGACCTTTTGATTTTGTGTGGTGCCTTCAGTGTAGTGGAGATTTGCATCAAAGGAAAAACCTATGATATTTAACTTTTTTGTTATAGATTGGATGATGTTTTTGTAAGGTTTTATAAAAATTCACTTATTTGAAGCATGCATAGTTTTGTCACTGTTGACAATACCTATCCGCACACACACTTGAGTATGCTTATTGTGGAAATGTATTGACTTTTGAATGACTAATAGTTAAACTCAACACTTGTTTGATTTTATTTTCATATTACTTTGTTGCTTCATGAGAATAAAAGTTGAAAGATAATTATTATAGGTGTTTGGGGGTATCACTACTGGAAACCCTCGCGAGACTATAACTCGTCCTCTATGGGTCACCTAGGGGTTTAAAGCATTGTTGCATATGCTAAATACAATCGTGATTTCCTACGAAAGTGGATTAGTTTAGATTTATTTTAGGCTTGCTCGAGGACAAGTAAGGGTTAAGTGTGGGGGTTGATAAGTGCATATTTTAAAAATATTTTTATATCAAATGATTTTACTTTTTCTTCATTTATTCTTGTTAATATTATTATGTTATTAATATTTTGTGTTAGGGAATCAATGAAACCAAATTTCCAGACTTGTGCAGTTTTTGTATTTTGAGCATAACTTCATGATCAAAAAACCTATGAACCTAAAGCTTATTTCATTTGAAAGCCAAGAAATAGAAGTAAAATGTTTCTATTGGAAGCTTAGCCCAATTCAATCTTGATTATAGCAAAATATTCATCCAAGGTTGCACAAAATGGATCACCAAAATTCAGATCAAAGTTTAGCCCAATATTGACTTATTTGACCAATTAGGTCATACCTCTTAAGCCCAAATATTTTGGGGTTGAAATTTGGATATGTTATACGCAAGAGGTAAATAAACAAGTTTTATGAAGAAAACATGGTGAGAAATTGTGTCAAAATGGTAAAAACATTGCAGTTGTTAAAGGACGGCTCTTCAACATGATTCGGTAATTTGACCATATCTCCTTCATCCGACCGCTTGACAAATGATATATGAAAATATATCAGCACCCAAATATCTATAATTTTGATTCTTTATGCATCATCAAAATCTGGCTGCATCTGACTGAAAAATACAATTCAATTTGCAATTCAATTCAGTATGTGAGGACTAGCATACCACTTGATTAACCCCTCCATTATTTATTTGGCATCTAGCTTACTCCAAGTACTATAATAGGTTATGTATTAAGCTTGTAAGAGGAGAGGGGTAGAGGGTTTCTTTAGGCTAAGTTTTCTAGTTTGTATGTTTCCTAGTAATGTAAGTTTTCTAGTAGTAATAGAAATGCATTCTCTAGTTTCTCTTATATTTTTAGTCTTTGCTACTTTTATTATATCTTTCTAAATTTTATTTTGTTGAGAAAAAAGGGTGAACCTCTTGATGGAGAAAGAGGAATGGTTATAAGAGTAGAAAATATTTAAGTATGTTGTATTATTATTTTGAGTTTTGATCTAAACCCTGCTTGTTTTGTGGTGATTCTTGATTTTTGTATCTCCAATGGCACAACAAATACTTGGGTTCATTTAGCTTATTGTACGGTTTTACCCCACTGACTACTAATGTGAAACCCTGATTTGTTGTTGATGAAGATGTGCATAAATGCTTGATCCCATAAATAAGTGTTGGAGTTAAGAGATAATTTGTAATAGTAAAACAATATCATGATTATCTTATTGCATGAGTTATTTGATAATATCTTCTCATTGGAACCTTCATTATGTATGGATTCAATTGCGGCAATTAACAGAGGTAAAAAGAATAAATAATTATTTTTCTATCCAAAACTCAAGAGTGGATCCCTAATACTCAATACTTTTATTACTTTGGTTTTTCTTTAGTTACAATATACATTAATTGTTCATATATTTTGATTCACATAAATTCTATTTTTTTAGAAATATAAACTTGAATTCTTCAAACAATTTCTCTGTGGATCGACCTCGGACTCACGAGAAATTTATTACTTAATACAATCTACACTTGGGTTTGCAACCTTAAAGTTGTAGCATGACCACCTCCGCACACTAAAAATTATGGGAATCTCCTTTGAAGACTTGGGCAGTAGATTCTACCAAAGCAATGCGCGCATCTCTCTGCCAATGGGATAAATGTGCTCACAAGACAGAACCCTAGCGAGTAGTGTAACCATTCCAGAAGTGGCGAAAGGAGATCATACATGAACTCAAATTTGGAGACCAAAGCATAACAATGGAAAGTTATGCCAACCCACTTAGGAGAACCAAAAAAGTACAAATACCGCACAAGTTAAGCCCACACCAGCCTATCCTGATCGATGTAACTGGATTGATAAATTCCCTAGCTTTGAGACTCGGCTGGTGGTAGATGCCTTGGACACCCGTGTCTGCTGGTAATCAAATAGGCATTGAGATAAAGTTCTTCATAAAATAATTCAACCCACCAAGAGATCAAGAAGTTTATATAAGGAGGGCAAACTAGAGCCACACCAAGATTGATAACTATCAAATATTCTCTCAGGGACTTGAAAAAATATTAGGTGTGTCACCGAACATACTAACGATCAAGTATTTTGCATATAATTGTCCAATCATCTATAACAAGTATTCATACCAGTGATTTTTTTGGTAAAATTGCATGTTTTGCCCCATATAATAAGGATGTGGTGTGCATATAAAGTTTCAAATTTTACAGGCTCAACCACGAAATTGATATTTAAAAAAACTATGGGCAAAATATCCCTTTTCAGCCCCTCCTTTAAAACTAACAGATGTTTTATTTTTGTTTTTCTTTCTTTTCTTTCTTTTTTCTTAATACTTTTGTTTTCTGCCATTTTTCTTTCTTTTTTTCTTCCTTTTCAAATTTATTTCTTTATTATTTTTCTTGCTTTATTTACATGATTCTCTCTGAGTGTGCTAGATAGTGCCGAAGTAGTTTTATGGTATTCAACAAGAATAGACATGTGTGAATTGGCAAAAAATTAAAAAGTAATCGCAAAATCATTTTTTCAAACTAAGTGGTTCCATTTATAATGTTCAGTTTATTTAGTAGTTAGGTTCTCGACTCGACAAATTTTAATTATATTTCCTCATAGTTTAATTTATTTGTAGTTGCAACTCAAATATATAACGATATGTAAAATATATATATATATTTTTAGTTGCATGATAAGTGAAAAAAGAGAAGGGACTAAGAGGGAGAGCAAGACGTTGCCATTAAACAAAACTAAATTTTCGCTTTTTGAAAAAATTGTAGAGGTTGGAAAGTTTTGAATTGTTCATTAAACTAATATTATAAACAAAGAATTAAACAAATGTATTATATACATGATATATGATTGAATTATTTTATATATGCATTAATATACGTGGATGTATCTCTTATTAATCGATGTGATTTTAATAAAATATTAAATTAAATATTTATATTATTAATTGATATTGTATTAATATTTGGCCTCAGCCACTCAACAATCATGTATTAAGTTATAGTTTTCTTTTAATCAAATTATATGATTAAATATTTAACTAGTTGTTGAGTTATGCTAATACTATAATTCAAGTACCTTTAGCTTAATCACAAGCTATTTTTCTTGCGTTTTATGTGTTGTGCTTATATTTTAAAGGAAATTGGAAAATGAGGCAAGGATAAAAATCTTAAGAAAATGGGGAAAAAATAAAAGATTTAGTGCCAAGACCGAGAGTTTGGTGCCGCAACGCCACTCGAAGTAAGAAAAAAATCTGAGACTTTGGGCCATGGCGTCACTTTCATATTGCGGCGCCACTTGAGGAAGAATTTAGACACAGATTTGGCACATGGTGGCTATAATTTTTTATATAATGGAGTATTTCATTGAGATATTCATGGAAGATTTTTCAGTTTTTGGTGATTCTTTTAATGTTTATGTGCAGAATCTGACACTTATGTTCAAAGGTATGAAGAAACTAACTTGGTTTTAAATTGGGAGAAGTGTCATTTTATGGTGTAAGAAGGAATTATCCTAGTTATAAAATATCTACAAATGGCATTGAAGTGGATCGTGCTAAATTTAAGACTATTGGGAAGTTGCCACCACCAACATTAGTCAAAGGAGTACAAAGCTTTGTGGGCCATGTGGGGCCTCATCAAAGCTCTTCAAATATTCCCAACCTCTTAGAATCTTCTCATGAAAGAGGTACCTTTTAGATTTGATAATGATCATTTTGGTACTTTTCAACATTTAAACTGAACTAGTTTCAACCCCTATTATTGTTGTCCCTGATTGGTCTTTTCTTTTTAAGTTTATATGTGATGCTAGTGATTTTTCCATTAGAGCGGTGTTAGGACAACAACGAGGTAAAAGTTTTCATGTTATGTATTATGCTAGTCGTACACTAATCGATGTGCAGTGATAGTCTATACTGACCATTCTGCTATTAAGTATCTAATTGAGAAGAAGGATGACAAGATAAGTTGATTAGATGGGTGTTGTTGTTGCAAGAGTTTGACTTGGAGATCGAAGATAAGAAGGGAACTAAGAACATAATTGCGGATCATTTATCTCGATTAGAGCCACATGAGGGACAAGGAATCACAAAGCCTTTCTATCAATGAGATATTTCTGGATGAGAAACTTTTCACCATTACACTAGAAAACTTCCTTAATATGCGGACTTTGTGAACTATTTGGCTAGTAATGTCTTTCCACAAGACTAAACCCATTAACAAAAGAAGAAATTTCTTTCTGATGTTGAGTATTATTTTTGGGATGATCCCTACTTGTATAAGAATTGTGTAGATCAAATCACAATGAGATAGATCCCGAATGAAGAGATTTTGAGTATACTTCACCATTGTCACTCACCTTTGTATGGTGGTCATTTTGAAGAGGAAAAAAAAACTATAGCTAAAATCCTTAAGTCGGGTTTCTATTGGCCAATATTGTTTAGAGATGCTCAAGCTTTTGTGGCTATATGTGATCGGAGCCAGTAGGTTGAAAACATCTCGAGGAGACATGAGATGCCTCTAAATAGCATTCTCGAGCTTAAGTTATTCAATGTTTGGGGCATAAAATTCTTGGGTCTATTTCCACCATCATACAATAATTTCTACATCCTTATGGCGGTGGACTATATCTCCAAGTATGTTGAAGCAATCGCCTTACTAGCCAATGATTCCAAAGTGGTGATGAACTTCTTGTAAAAACCAATATTCACTGGCTTTGGAACACCAAGGACAATCATAAGTGACAAGAGTAAGCACTTTTATAATAAACACCTTGATGCTATATTGGCTAAGTATGGGGTTACACAAAGTTGCTACTGCTTATCATCCCCAAACTAGTGGTCAAGTAGAGATATCCAACAGAGAGTTGAAGTGGATTTTGGAGAAACAGTTAACTCTTCTCACAAAGATTGGTCTAGAAAGCTGGATGATGCGCTTTGGCTTACCACACTACGTACAAGACCCCAATTAGCATATCACCTTATTGTTTGGTGAGGAAAATCCAAAAATAGGAAGAACATCAATTCAAACATGAAGGAAGAACATGGGAATCCCAAGAAGAAGAAGAAGGGACTTTGTTATGTTTGTGGTAAACCTGGTTATTTAGCTAGGGAATCTCGTCATCGCAAGGGACAAAAGAACAATGATGATACAAACTTGGTGGAAAATGACTTGATTGCTATGCTTACCGAAATATGTGTTATTAATGACATGGATTCAACATGGTGGGTGGATTCGAGTGCAACTTGTAATGTGACTCCAAATAGAAACTTGTTCAAGATATATGAAGAGCTTCAAGAGGCAAAAACTGTCTACATAGGTAACTCTTCAACTAGTGAATTTTTGGGCAAAGGAACTATTCTTCTTCATCTTACTTTGAGAAAACTTTAACTTTGAAAAATGTGTATCATATTCCTCTATGAGAAAGATCTTGTATTAGTCCACAAGTTGGACGAAAATAGCTTTAAAGTAGCTTTTGAATCCCAAAAAGTGATCATAACTAAGAATTGATCATTTGTTGTAAAAAGCTACATTAAAGACAATATGTACTTGTTGAGCATTAATAATAATATTTATATTTCTTTATTGATTCTTGTCATTATGTTCAAAATGATAAGCATGATTTTTGGCACTTTAAATTGGGACATGTTGGTATAAATGCTATAAATTATATGATTAATTGTGATTTAATTCCCAAGTCTTCATCTACTTTATCTATGAACACTTGTGAATGTTGTGCACAATCTAAGTTGACTGAAACTTCTTTTAAAAGTGTAGTTAGATTAACTATTTTTTACTTGAACTCATTCATACTGATATATGTGATAATAACAAACATGTTACTAGAGGTGGAAAACGTTTCTTTATTACATTTATTGATGATTTTTCTAAATTTACTTATGTATATTTATTAAGAACCAAGGATGAGGCTTTTGATAAGTTTAAAATTTTCAAAGAAGAAGTTGAAAATAAAACCAATTTAAGGATCAAAAAGTTGAGATTGGATAGAGGTGGTGAATACTTTTCTAATGAGTTTATATCATTTTGTTTACAAAATAGTATAGTTAGAGACTTTTCAGCACCTAATACTCCAACACAAAATGGAGTAGCCAAAAGAAAAAATAGATCCTTATAGGAAATGGTTAGTGTCATGCTAATACACTCTAAACTTCCAATGAGTTATTGGGGATAGTCACTACTAAGTTCTTGTTACATTAGTAAGAGAATTGTGAATAAAAAGCATATGAAAACTTCATATGAGTTGTTGGTTGGGCATAAGCCTAGCCTTAAACACTTGAAGCTATGGGTTTGTATTGCATATGTTTTAGATGCAACTTTGAAAAGGCCAAAACTTGGTAGTAAAGTTGTGAAATCTATTTTTATTGGTTAATCTTCACTTAGGCATATAGATTTCTTAAGCTTAGTGATAATAGTGTATTTGAAGCTACACATGCTATATTTTATGAAAATTTAACTATTAAAGATTCTGATAGATTAGAACTTAATAATAATTTATTACATGAACTTGAATTAGAATAAATGGGACTAATTCATATGTTCTATCTAGCTCACGCATGAATGCTGGATCATCAGTGAATGATGCAAATTTGAACAAGGATGAAAATGATGAAATTGTTGGATTTAGGAGAAGTAAGAGACATATAATTGAGAAGAATTTTGGTTCTGATATGTTAACTTACATATTAGAAGAGGATCCTAAATCTTTTCAAGAAGCTATATCATTATTTGACTCAAATATGTGGAAAAGAGCCATGGATGATGAGATTAAATCAATTCTTGATAATCAAACATGGACTATTGTGGATCCTCCTCCTAACACAAAACCTAATAGATATAAATGGGTTTTAAGAAAGAAACTCAAAACTGATGGTATTGTTGATAAGTATAAAGCAAGATTAGTAGCCAAAGGTTATAGTAAAAAAGAAGATATAGACTATTTTGAGATATTTTTCCTATAACAAAATTTACATCTATTAGAATTAAGATTGCTATTGCTTCTATTTATGACTTATAGGTTCATCAAATGGATGTTAAAACTACTTTCTTAAATGGAGACTTAGAAGAAGAAATTTACATACATTAACCGGAAGGATATGTTATTAAAAGTGAAGAACATAAAGTATGTAAATTAAATAAGTCTTTATATGATCTTAAACAAACACCTAGACAATGGTATAAGAAATTTAAGCATGAAATTAGGAAATTTAGTTTTAAGAGTAGCAAAGTAGAAAATTGTGTCTTAACTAAAGTTACCCTTGAATATAAAGTGCTTTTAACTTTATATGTTGATGATTTGCTTATTTTTGGTTCTAATATTACATGTGTAAATGAAACCAAAAATTATTTGAAACAAATTTTTAACATGAAGGACTTAGGTCCAACAGATGTTATTTGGGAGTCAAAGTTCACAAAAGAGATGGAACTTATATATTAACACAATCTCATTACATTGAGAAAGTTTGAAAAAGTTCAATTACTTTTATTGTAAAGTAAGTAAGTGTCTTATTGATCCTAATGTGAAGCTAGTTCCTAACAAAGGAGAAGTTGTAAATCAAGAAGAATATGCCAAAATAATTGGTAGCATCATGTATGTGGTAAATCACATAAGACCTGATCTTGTGATTTCACTTGGCATATTAAGTGGATTTACTAGCAATCCTAGTGAAGAACATTGGAAGGAACTAAAGAGAGTACTAAGGTACTTGAAGTTTACTATGAACTATGGCTTACACTATAAATGTAGTTCATCTACACTTGAGTATTATAGTGATACTAATTGGGCAGCTGACCAAGCTGATTTTAAATCAACAAGCGATTGGTTGTTCACTATAGGTGGTGCCATAGTCGCTTGGGCTTCAAAGAGGCAAACTTGTGTTGTTTATCTTCTATGGAATCTAAATATATAGCAATATCTATTACAAGGAAAGACATTATATGGTTTAGAAGATTTCTTAGAACTATTCCTTTCTTACATCCTAAAAAGGGTCCAACTACATTGTATCATGATAATCAAGCTGCGATTTATAATATAAAGAATGAGAGAATATCAAGCCATAGCAAACACATTGCTATGAGGTATAATCATATCAGAAATATGGTTAAAAAAAGGAAGATTGTACTTAAGTATCTCTCTATTAATCAAATGTTGGCTGATCCACTAACAAAATCTTTATTTAGAGAAAAGATTATAAAGATCATGAGAGATATGGGACTATTACCGATTAAAATAATGTCTTGATTGAAACCAACTATATCTTAAGGTACAAGTCATACAATTGTCACCTTATGTATGAGAGTTAAAAAGGCAATTCAATATTAGACGTTAGTGAAATGGAAACTTAGATACATTTCAAGTACATAAATTAAAAATAGTGGGAGTGACACTATTTTGAAAGTCCCATGCCTGATCTATGCACGTTTATTACCACAACAAGAGTAGGTTGGATTTAAAATCCTTAATAGACTTATAGCATTGTGGAATGTGTTGTGGACATTCTTGATGAGTCTACCTATACAAATAGAGAAGTGAGAGGCCGCTTCTTATGGATTACTAGGTAAAATCCTAGAGTACTTGTGAAAACCAGGATTAAGCACAAGACCCATTTATAAATGTGCAGGCAAAAATAAAAGGAGCATGAAATCGTACATAGTGAGAATATATTTCCCTAGTGTCTCATTTTCAACCATAAGTTAAAGTTTGTCCACATGGCTATTCACTATGTAAAACAAGTTGATATTTATTTTTATATTTTATGTAAATAAGTGGGGGATTGTTGTATAAATAATGTATTTACATATAATATTACTGTCCCACATTAGAATATGTGTGTTCACATAATATTCTCATTCATATGCATTTGTCCCACATTGATTGTTAGCTAGAGTCATGGAGCTATTCTTGATGTATAAATATGTGTTAAGTTTGGTAAGTTTTACCAAGCTATCTTGGAGTCCTCTTCTATGAGGAAAAACCAAGAAAAGCTTCTAGTTCATTTTTTGTATATATATATATATAATATATATATATATATATAAGAAATAAAGAAAAGGTTAATTCCTTGAGAACATTTTTACACTATAGTGAGAGGAATTAATACCTTAAAGAAAGCATCTTTAAAAGGTATGCCTAGCTTATACAGATTTTCCATACTCACTATATTCAAAATAAATACAACACATTTTACATACAACATTACCTTATCTTTTGTAAAGTGGAGATTCTTCGTCATGTCTACTATTCCAAAGAGGAGGAGAAAAGGTTGTGTTTTCATTTTTATTCCTACATTGTTTTTGGTAAATATATCATTATTTCTAGTTGTAGCCTGTCATAGTTTGAGGTGATTATAAATATTTGCTTATCATCAATTTTCTTGATTCATGAACAACTGATAAATAACATAAGATCTTCATGTTCCTTCAAAGTTTAGGATTAAGATTTTCAGACCTTTCTTAGCAAGCTATGTTGTGCCTCTAAATTGAACTTAGTATAAAGAAAATAAAATGAAAATGCCTTAATAGAGTGACAACATTGTGAGAAAGCTCAAAGTTTTTAAATTAACCATAAAATATCCTATTAATTGAACTTTTAGAATTTACTTTTTAATTTCTATGGTTGTTGAATGGAGATGGAAATACATTTTTGATCTCTATAAGCTAAGGACCAGGCTAGGAAAGTTCTTTATAGATTTAGCCACCTAAGATCAAATAGAATGATAGAAACACGAAAAGAAAAGAGAAAAAAGAATGTTAGATTTACTTCATCTCACTCAAGAAGCGCTTCAGGTTGTGCTGGATGACTCTTCTGCTAAAACTATGGCACAATATATAGAGACTCACCAAGCTGAGCATCATCCACCATCCCCTCATCGAAGTAGAGAGTCAAATCAACCGCCTAAGAATGTAGAGTACAACAAAGATGAGGCTGGAAGCAAAAACCAAGATAATGCTCCAAAAAAAGTGACCAATGGTTAAACTCTCCCTAGCCAAGGAAAAAAGCATACAGCCGTTGAGAAGGACAAAACTCGTATAACACCTCACTCCATCCTACTTGGAATTGAGGAACAACCTGGTGAATATCTGAGCCCCTACCATCGAGGATAATAACATCCGGCCTATCGGAATATGTTAGAAATCAAAGATCTACAAGTGAACTTTGACAAATTCTATGTTCTAGTTGATCTGTACAACCTAAGTGATGCTACATATTGCAAAGTTTTATGCACGATGCTCATCCAATGCGCAATAACCTAGTTCAACCAATTACCGAACAAATCTATTGCTGAACTATAACATCTAATGATGTACTTTCTGCATCAATTTTCCATCAACAATAAGTATTCTGAGACAGTTGCATATCTCTTCACCATAAAGCAAAAGAAGAACGAAGGCTTGAGGGAGTACACCCAGTAGTTCTTTGAAGCCGTAAACAAAGTGCCCTATGTCAGCAATGAGCTTCTTCCAGGCATTTTGTAGCAAAATCTCTGATAAGGGAGGCTTAATAAGTCTATTGTAGGGAAACCTCCAAGATCCCTAAAGAAACTACTGGCGCTTATGGAAAAGCATATCTGCATAGAGAAGATGATTTACCCAGAGGTCGGAGCAAAGAGAAAAGAAAATGAAGAAGAGAAGAGAAATGGAAAGAAGATGGAGCAGTGACGCTCTTCTCCATTTTTTTCCTTTTACACCCCACTGAATACTCCGATAGCCAAAGCTCTGATGGTTGCATAGCAACAGGGGATCATTGAACCCCCTAAGAAGATGAAGAAAAATCCCAGATGTGAAAGGTCTAACAAATACTGTCGCTTCCACCATGACCGCGGACATACTACAGATTGGTGTTTCCAACTCATGAAAGAAATTGAAAAACTCATTTAAATGGGCTACTTGAAGGAATTCGTCAACCAAGAGCCCTAAGAAAACCAACAAGCACAAAGTACCCCACAAGACCAGGGGTCTACGATGTGATACTCAAGCATGACATATGGAGATACATGCTAACTATGGGTAGGAAGCATGAACCTTTATATAAATAATTTAAGGGGTTATAGATCTCTTGTACTTCTATCGATCGAAGCTTTAGGAAATTAAGGACATTTAAGTTGTAAGCGATGGATAAATTGGTGGTACTTCGAGCCTACATTGCTAACTTGTATTTCTAGGCTTTGATGCTTACCTTATTATTTTGAAAATTAGAAGGTTTGTTAAAGGTTGAGCTATTTTACTGGATTATTAGTCCATAGGCCCGCCATATAGAATGTATAAGGAGAGGTTTGTCGATGATCAAGCTACTTTTATACTACTCCTTGCAGCCACATGAGCAACACATTAGGACCCAATAAGAGGCGATCATCTTGAGAACCACCCCATTGTAGGAATCATAAATGTTGTCTCTGAAGGGCCATCTGGAAAAAATGAAAAGAGATTGCTCATAAGAAGGTGCAAGCAAAAGTGAGCACTCAAGAACGAGCCATGATTGAGGAAATCCTCCACATTCAGTAAAGAATGATGGAGATACCTTTAGAGAATAACATCTTGATCTAACCCTAGGGCTACGTGATAATGCCATTATGATTTTTGTGGTCCTAGCCAAATTGTGTGTAAGGAAAATGTTGGTAGATAGCGGAAGCACTGCCGACAGCATATTCTATGATGCCATCTACAAGCTTGGAATAGACAATATGAGCTTGGCTCAGGTGAACACTCCACTTGTTGGTTTTCCCGAAAGAGCAATGAATGCTTTTACCTATCCCTAGGATCAGGGTTCTCATAAATCACTAAGTTGGTGAAGCTCTTGGTAGTAAAAGCATTGTCAACCTACAAAATAATTCTGGGAAGGCCCAACCTCAACCTTTTCTATGTTGTAGCCTCCACAGTTCACATGAATGTGAAATTCCCTACCCTAACAAGAGTTAGGGAAGTCATGGGTGATCTAAGAACAGCCCATGAATGTTATGTTAACATAATGAGGAAAACCAATCTGCTGCCAGCACTCCTTGATAATAATATATTCAACCAAGAAAAGAAATGAGGGCTAGACCCACCTGAGAAGGCCAATGGCGTAAGATTCTTCCTCATGGAGGAGAAAAGACACAAGAAGAGAAAAGGAGTCTACCCGAAGGTAGGGCCTAGTGGATGCTAACCCTTGTGCTCGGCCAGTCCTTGCTTTTTTCCTTGAATCTTTTGTAGACATTACTTTTTATTACTTTCCACCAAATAATTTATTTCCTAGTATCTTCTTTTGATTTGATTTCACTCCCTGTTAGTAGGAGATAGACATATTATTTTATCTGCATTTACATGATGGATAGTTAACTTTTTATTTCAATTCATTACCTGTTAATTCTCGAAAATTACTATCTATCTAGTTAGAAGCCCTGAAGGGATAATTACATGGTTTACAACAATAAAAGCTAGTAAGAGGCTACGCAATGCAGTCCATGGTGCATGTTGTATTTAAATATGTTGCGAGTAAGAGGCTTTCCAATGCAATCCATAGCACATGCCTAACAAACAAGATGGTCAGTAAGAGAATGCAGAAAGTAGTTTATGGTGCATGACTAATAAATAAAGTGGTTAGTAAGATGTTGTCCATGATGAATGCCTAGAACTGCACATCAGCCAGTAAGAGGCCGTGACACATAGCCCATGTAAAATATTTCAAACAACATCTACAACCCATAAGAGACTACAAAACAGAGCCTAGGGGAAAATTATTAAGAATGCATGCATTTATAACAAAATATGAGTTTCATAAGCAGACAAGCTACTAAAAACTTCAGCTCAAAGCAATATGACAAAATAAGTCAAGTTGTCATAAATCGTTAATATCTATATAAAAAGTGAATAAGGAAACTAAAATTTGTCTAACATCTTTGCAGAAAAACATAAAATGATAGCCTAGAACTAAAAGGCTTAAAATGACTAAGCAAAGAGCAAGAGTTCTCTAAGATCCTTTCTATGTAGTTGCATTCTGGGGAGCTTATCTCGTAGCTACATCAGTATCTGGCCTAGTAGCTCCCAACTCCTCTATCTTATCCTTCTCTATGTTCGACACACGAGGATCTAACAGCATAACATCCTCCTTACTAAAATGACCTAACTCTCTCAAAGTACGCCAATAAAGGCAAACTATTTGATTATAAATAGCCTCAGCCCTCTCATGATAGCCTCATTAAACTCCTCAGATGCCTTAAAGGCATTCACAGCCACAACCTTCATGGCAGTCACAAAATGCTCTCCAGTTTTTGTCTGGAGAACCCTCTCCCTAATTGCCATCTTGCAATTGTGCTTCGCTGACAAGAACTCATAATCCTTGGCCATCACGGCCATTTTATTGTTAAGCGAGCTATTTTTGTTACACTCTTCTTGTCCGCAAGCATAGGGCGCTCTACTGACTCACTTAAGATCGTAACTCTACAACTTAGTGTGCTCATCAAGGTGATTGCCTGATACATAGGTGATGAAATCATTAGATAGAGTTGATAATTCTAGCAATTGAAAAACAAGTAAAGTAAAAACACTCACTAGAGCCAAGTAGCCCCCCACCATAGTCCCTGAAGAAGACTTCGACATTTGTCTAAGATAAGAGACATCCTTCTTGCTAACAACACTCCTTGTCTTAGTAAAACCCAAGTTCTGAAGTATCTCAATAGGATTATATACCTTCCTACTCATTGATACCAAATGAAAACACCTTTTCCAAAGGCACGCTGAGGAGAAGAGCCGCTCGAGCTCTTCCCGGGCCTTTTATCCACCACAATGGTCAATGAAGAGACCTCAACCTAATTGTCGATCCTCTTCTTAGCAGCATGAGAAACTGATTTGCTCTCATGTTTCGTATGCCTAGATGATGGGTGCTGCTCTCTATCATTCCTCCTTGAAGGATGATGCACTCCTATTGCAAGACACGCCTACATTCTACTTGTGCACCAAGTCCACTGAAACATTCAACTTCTTCTCTTAAGAAGATAATAATCAAAATGAGAAAATGAAACAAAAATCAAAGCAGTTCAAGTATACTGAAATTGTACATGCTCCTAATACCAGGTGGAAACAAATGGCCAACATCAAAGTGCTGGTCAAATAGCCTAGCAGCCGCATAACACTTCTTAAACTCCCTATGTGCACGATGGGAAATGAATATTGAAAGAGAATCACTCCACTTTTGAGAGAAACCCCAGCCTTCATCTCGAGCATAGAAAAATTTCTCTTTTCAAGTACCACAAGAGAAAGCACAACCTACTAAGAATTTATATCCTACTCATGGTACATAAAAAAGAAAAACATAAGGGACTTTTGGCACTTTTTGAATAAAATTAAATAAAAAGAGAACAAGGAAGAATACTTGAAGAACGCAATTGACAACATCAATTATTGGACACAAAGAATCAATTATCATCTCAATCTCGCTTTTTCTTTTCTTTTTTGTTATCATGAACATGTATTTGTCTATGAATTTTTTAAATTTAGTTATGAACTAAATTCATTATCTAGGGATGATGAAAACTAAGTTTGAGACTATTTTTGATTATTGATTTATCACATTTAAGTTTAATCAGTTTATTTGTGTCATCTTGATTAACTGGCCTTAATCTTGAATATTTGGTATATGAACTTTGACACCCGGGAGAGAGAATTTTATATGTGACCATGTGATCATTCTTTTCAAAATCTGACTAGACCAGCTGGTTCAACCTGAAACTAACGGTCCGGTCCGATTAGCCTTAAATAACTAGATTTTTTGTTCAACCGATCAAAACCAGTCAAAAAATGGTCAAATCGGTCAAAACTAATTTTTAATTATTTAATAAGTTTAAAGTTAGCATTTTGTGTTTTGTTAGATATCTTTTAAATTAGTTATTTATGTTTTTCTACCTTTAAACTTTATTATATAATAATTAGTCTATTACATTACCATTTAATATAATATCATAAAAAAATATAATAAATTTTTATTTGACTTGTCCAACTGATTGGACAGATGACCGATAGTAAAATCGGTTTGGTCATCGATCTTCTTATGACAACACTGATTGGGATAACATAATGTAATAATTCGTATAGTTTGGGAGGCGTATGAGTCCTTGAAGTTGGTAATAAGAATTATTGTGCTTTTTAAAAAATTAATTTTTAAATTTTTATAGGAATATCAAAATCTAAATTTAGATTCACGATCACTCAACAATCAGGAGAGGGAGTTGATTAATTCATGATTGTTAACTTATAAATTAATAATTTAAAATTTGATAAACTGAATTGATAAATTATAGTAGATAGTAATTAGTTGGAATCATGCCTTTAGAGTTTAGTCCACATCAAATGTTTTTTAGGATTTGCCAAGTCAAAAAGCTTTCTTTTAACTTTATAATTTTTTGTTTTCAACTCTTGATTGCTCATCTTAATAAAATTGAGATTATATTAATTACAATACTTAGCGTTAATTTGGTTCCAATCCATATAGATACGACAACCCTACTCACCACTTTAAGCTAAAAGTTGACAACATACCTTGCGGTAAGAATCTCACTAAGAAGTTTTTTAGCACCGTGCTGAGGATTGAAAAATCTTATTTATTTTAATACTATTACCAGGTAATCTTATTTTTAATTTAGATTTACTTTTTTTTGTTTAATCTTATTTTTGGTTGTTTTCACAGTTAATGCAAGGAGCCAGAAATTTTGAATTACTTCCCTTTAATCCAAAAATTAAAAAGATACTTTGGGAAATAAAGACAATAAAGAGAAATGAGGCTCGAGCAATGGCTCTTCCAAACAATGAAAATCAGATTCAGTCGCAGTCGCAACCACAACCGTAACCAAAGCCACAACCACAACAACCAATTCAGGAATATTTTCCACCCATGGTTAGTAAGCACTATTTAGGAATTGTTGGTCAGCCGATCAATGCCAATAATTTAAACTCAAACATGCACTTATCAGTATGGTCCTACATAATCAGTTTGGGGGCACTATATTAGATGATCTAAATTCTCACTTAGCCATGTTCCTTGAGATATGTGATACAATCAAGATGAACGGTATGTTTGATGAAGCAATAAGGCTATGATTGTTCCAATTCTCTCTTATGGACAAAGCCAAAGTATGGTTACAGTCATTTATCCTAGGGCATATCACTAATTGGTAGGATTTGACATAAAAATCACCAGCTAAGTTTTTTTCCACTTGGGAAGGCATTGTAGTTGAAGAGCGAGATCGCACAATTTAAGTAGATGGATTTTGAACCATTAATAAAGCTTGGGAGAGACCTTCTCAAATGATGCCCACAACATGGGCCTTTCTTTTCTTTTATCATGAATATGTATTTGTCTATGAATTTTGTAGATAACTGAATGAACTAAATTTGTTATCTAAGGGATGATGTAACCTAAGTCTGATACTATATTTTGATTGTTGATTTATTTTATTTAAGTTTATTCAATTTATTTGTGTCATCTTGATTTGATTGCATCTTGATTAATTGGTCATTAGTCTTGAATTTTTGGGAAGAAATTTAGCATTAAGGAGAGAGAATTTTATAGGTAACCATAGGATAATACAACTTAGTAATTCGTATAGTTTGGTTGGTATATAAATCCTTTGAAGTCGTTAATAAGTAGTATAGTGTTTTTTAAGAATTTAATTTTCAGATTTTTATAGGGATAATGAAATTTGTAGACATATTAGTTAAATAAGTCTATTAAACATTTTATTCATATCCAACTATATTTTCATATTACTGCATAATGTTATTACAAGCATAGAGTAATATTAGGACTTTTTGTAATCATAAAGAGCATATCAACTTTGGTATTCTTGGAGAGAAGTGATTAATAAAGGTTACAATTTATTAAAATGTCAATTATGGAATAGAATTATATTTTTAGCATGCAATAAATCCACTAAATCATATTTGATATCTTATAAATTTTATTTTCTTAAATTTCATACCTAATTAATCTATTTTTAAGCAATTTATTTTAATCATATTATATATTGAACTTTAAACTAATTTCTATATAATATTAATTCATGATACTTTCTCATTTTTTAAGAAAATGAAAATTCATGTTCTGGCATTATGAAAATGCATAAAAAGATGTTGCACGTAAAAATAATTATGTAAAGAATATTATGTCCAAGTATTAAAAATTCAAATTTAAAAACTCGTAATATCCAAATGGGGGCCAACTATTTTACATAATTGAGGACCATTCCTTATACATATTCGGTTGGAGATCCAGCACTAATGGTACCGTGGAGACGTGTTTTGATACTATTTTGCTACGTCGGAGCCCATGGTATTAAGTAAGAAAATGTATTACATCTACTACACCTCTTTAATATGCAAGAACTTGCTATCAAATCTATTAATTTTACTCAAGATTGATATGCATGTAAGATTTTAAGAAACCCTAAGAAATGCAGTTTTTGCTTCCGTATGTTAAATTTTGAATTTTTTTTGGTTGCAAAAAACAGAAGTAAATTGTAGAGAAAAAATTAATTTCAAGTGGTGTTGATACAATTAGCAATACAA
>JAGSPU010000902.1:0-27849 GCA_019321725.1 Paulownia fortunei
AAACTTTCTATTGCAAATCTAGGGTTTTCTATATTCTATATTTTACAATAGAAAACATATAAGAGATGTTATTGAGGGTGGAGGTAAAATTTGAGTTGTAGAAATTTGGATTTTTTAGATTTTGCATTTGAAAATACAAAAACAACATTGAGTAGCGAGGGGCGAGGGTGGCATGGTATTTTTTTATGAAAACTTTAGGAGCAAAAACTAGGATTTTTTAGATTATGCATCATAAAGTAGAAAACAGAACATGGATATTAGCGAGCTAGTAGGGTGAACATATATTCGAAAAAACTAGCGTTTATTAGACTTTACATCCTTAAACACAGAACAAAAGATCGAGACTAACGAGAGGGTAGTAGTGGCCTTGGATTTGTGCTGTTAAAATTTTATTAGCAAAAATTAGATTTTTAGGGTTGTACATCATAGAACACTAAACACAAGAGAGAGTACCGAAGGGATGGGTGTGGCCTGTGTTTGTACTGTGAAATTTTCAGTACCAAAATTAGGACTTTTTGATTTTACATCATGAAATACATAACCTAAGAGAGAGAGTAGCGAAAGGGTGGGGATGACATGGTGTTTTTATAGTGAAACTTTCTATTGCCAAACTAGGGTTTTCTATATTCTATATTTTACAATAGAAAACATATGAGAGATGTTAGTGGGAGGGTGGAGGTAAAAATTTGAGTTGTAGAAATTTGAGTTTTTTAGATTTTGCATCTGAAAATACAAAAACAACATTGAGTAGCGAGGGGCAAAGGTGGCGTGGTGTTTTTTTATGAAAACTTTAGGAGCAAAAACTACGGTTTTTTGGATTATGCGTCATAAAGTAGAAAACACAATATGGATATTAGCGAGCTAGTAGAGTGAACATATATTCAGAAAAAACTAGGGTTTATTAGACACAGAACAAAAGTTCGAGACTAACGAGAGGGTAGTAGTGGCCTTGGATTTGTGCTGTTAAAATTTTATTAGCAAAAATTAGGATTTTTAGGGTTGTACATCATAGAACACTAAACACAGAGAGAGTACCGAAGGGATGGGTGTGGCCTGTGTTTGTACTGTGAAATTTTCAGTACCAAAATTAGGACTTTTTGATTTTACATCATGAAATACATAACCTAAGAGAGAGAGTAGCAAAAGGGTGGGGATGACATGGTGTTTTTATAGTGAAACTTTCTATTGCCAAATCTAGGGTTTTCTATATTCTATATTTTACAATAGAAAACATATGAGAGATGTTAGTGGGAGGGTGGAGGTAAAAATTTGAGTTGTAGAAATTTGGGTTTTTTAGATTTTGCATTTGAAAATACAAAAACAACATTGAGTAGCGAGGGGCGAGGGTGGCATGGTGTTTTTTTTTATGAAAACTTTAGGAGCAAAAACTAGGATTTTTTAGATTATGCATCATAAAGTAGAAAACACAAATGGATATTAGCGAGCTAGTAGGGTGAACATATATTCAGAAAAAACTAGGGTTTATTAGACTTTACATCCTTAAACACAGAACAAAAGATCGAGACTAACGAGAGGGTAGTAGTGGCCTTGGATTTGTTCTGTTAAAATTTTATTAGCAAAAATTAGGATTTTTAGGGTTGTACATCATAGAACACTAAACACAAGAGAGAGTATCGAAGGGATGGGTGTGGCCTGTGTTTGTACTGTGAAATTTTCAGTACCAAAATTAGGACTTTTTGATTTTACATCAGAAAATACATAACCTAAGAGGGTGGGGATGACATGGTGTTTTTATAGTGAAACTTTCTATTGCCAAACTAGGGTTTTCTATATTCTATATTTTACAATAGAAAACATATGAGAGATGTTAGTGGGAGGGTGGAGGTAAAAATTTGAGTTGTAGAAATTTGGGTTTTTTAGATTTTGCATTTGAAAATACAAAAACAACATTGAGTAGCGAGGGGCGAGGGTGGCTTGTTTTTTTTTATGAAAACTTTAGGAGCAAAAACTAGGATTTTTTAGATTATGCGTCATAAAGTAGAAAACAAATAGGGATATTAGCGAGCTAGTAGGGTGAACATATATTCAGAAAAAACTAGGGTTTATTAGACTTTACATCCTTAAACACAGAACAAAATCGAGACTAACGAGAGGGTAGTAGTGGCCTTGGATTTGTGCTGTTAAAATTTTATTAGCAAAAATTAGGATTTTTAGGGTTGTACATCATAGAACACTAAACACAAGAGAGAGTACCGAAGGGATGGGTGTGGCCTGTGTTTGTACTGTGAAATTTTCAGTACCAAAATTAGGACTTTTTGATTTTACATCATGAAAAATACATAACCTAAGAGAGAGAGTAGCAAAAAGGTGGGGATGACATGGTGTTTTTATAGTGAAACTTTCTATTGCCAAATTTAGGGTTTTCTATATTCTATATTTTACAATAGAAAACATATAAGAGATGTTAGTGGGAGGGTGGAGGTAAATATTTGAGTTGTAGAAATTTGGTTTTTGATTTTGCATTTGAAAATACAAAAACAACATTGAGTAGCGAGGGGCGAGGGTGGCATGGTGTTTTTTTATGAAACTTTAGGAGCAAAAACTAGGGTTTTTTAGATTATGCATTATAAAGTAGAAAACAAAACATGGATATTAGCGAGCTAGTAGGGTGAACATATATTCAGAAAAAACTAGCGTTTATTAGACTTTACATCCTTAAACACAGAACAAAAGATCGAGACTAACGAGAGGGTAGTAGTGGCCTTGATTTGTTGCTGTTAAAATTTTATTAGCAAAAATTACGATTTTTAGGGTTGTATATCATAGAACCCTAAACACAAGAGAGAGTACCGAAGGGATGGGTGTGGCCTGTGTTTGTACTGTGAAATTTTCAGTACCAAAATTAGGACTTTTTGATTTTACACCATAAAATACATAACCTAAGAGAGAGAGTACCGAAAGGGTGGGGATGACATGGTGTTTTTTTATAGTGAAACTTTCTATTGCCAAAATCTAGGATTTTCTATATTCTATATTTTACAATAGAAAACATATGAGAGATGTTAGTGGGAGGGTGGAGGTAAAAATTTGAGTTGTAGAAATTTGGAGTTTTTTAAATTTTGCATCTGAAAATACAAAAACAACATTGAGTAACGAGGGGCAAAGGTGGCGTGGTGTTGTTTTTTATGAAAACTTTAGGAGCAAAAACTACGGTTTTTTGGATTATGCGTCATAAAGTAGAAAACACAATAGGGATATTAGCGAGCTAGTAGAGTGAACATATATTCAGAAAAAACTAGGGTTTATTAGACTTTACATCCTTAAACACAGAACAAAAGTCTGACACTAACGAGAGGGTAGTAGTGGCTTTGGATTTGTGCTGTTAAAATTTTATTAGCAAAAATTAGGATTTTTAGGGTTGTACATCATAGAACACTAAACACAAGAGAGAGTACCGAAGGGATGGGTGTGGCCTGTGTTTGTACTGTGAAATTTTCAGTACCAAAATTAGGACTTTTTGATTTTACATCATGAAAAATACATAACCTAAGAGAGAGAGTAGCAAAAGGGTGGGTATGCATGGTGTTTTTATAGTGAAACTTTCTATTGCCAAAACTAGGGTTTTCTATATTCTATATTTTATAATAGAAAACATATGAGAGATGTTAGTGGTAGGGTGGAGGTAAAAATTTGAGTTGTAGAAATTTGAGTTTTTTAAATTTTGCATCTGAAAATACAAAAACAACATTGAGTACGGGGGGCAAAGGTGGCGTGGTGTTGTTTTTATGAAAACTTTAGGAGCAAAAACTACTATTTTTTGGATTATGCGTCATAAAGTAGAAAACAGAATAGGGATATTAGCGAGCTAGTAGAGTGAACATATATTCAGAAAAAACTAGGGTTTATTGGACACAGAACAAAAGTTCGAGACTAACGAGAGGGTAGTAGTGTCTTGGATTTGTGCTGTTAAATTTTTTTAGCAAAAATTAGGATTTTTAGGGTTGTACATCATAGAACACTAAACACAAGAGAGAGTACCGAAGGGATGGGTGTGGCCTGTGTTTGTACTGTGAATTTTCAGTACCAAAATAAGGACTTTTTGATTTTACATCATGAAATACATTATCTAAGAGAGAGAGTAGCGAAAGGGTGCGGATGACATGGTGTTTTTATAGTGAAACTTTCTATTGCCAAAACTAGGGTTTTCTATATTCCATATTTTACAATAGAAATATATGAGAGATGTTAGTGGGAGGGTGGAGATAAAAATTTGAGTTGTAGAAATTTGGGTTTTTTAGATTGTGCATCTGAAAATATAAAAACAACATTGAGTAGCGAGGGGCGAGGGTGGCATGGTGTTTTTTTATGAAAACTTTAGGTGTAGAAACTAGGGTTTTTTAGATTATGCATCATAAAGTAGAAAATAAAATAGGGATATTAGCGAGCTAGTAGGTGTAACACCCCCATTACTACACAACTAGATATATATTATAATTTAACATGATAGAACCTGTGTGCATGCATGGAATATTTTTTTTTTTTTGTAACACTTTAAGAAAAGATATATCACTTTTTACATGCACAACCCTGTTTTAAAATACTTTCAAACACATATCATGTATATAGCAGGATCAATATTTATATAAAAACACAACACCACAATAACCCAATATTTACATACTTATTTACAGTAAAGTTGTAAAAGCGAAATATAGTACCAGTCTAAATTATAATACAAAAAACTCAAAATATAACAACCAACAAAATAGCCCAATAGGTCGCCATCCATGTACACACTCTCTCAGACACCTGTTGGAGCTCCAGCCGCTGCCCAGCCAATAAAAGATACTTCAGGTATCGTCGTACTCACCTACAATGCATAGACTATATGAGCTAACGCTCAGCAAGTAAAGATCTTTTGTATTTTCTACCAGCTCGCTAATATCCCTATTGTATTTTCTACTTTATGATGCATAATCTAAACAGCCCTAGTTTTTGCACCTAAAGTTTTCATAAAAAAACACCACGCCACCCTCGCCCCTCGCTACTCAATGTTGTTTTTGTATTTTCAGATGCAAAATTTAAAAAAAACCCAATTTTACAAGTCAAATTTTTACCTCCACCCTCCCACTAACATCTATCATATGTTTTTATTGTAAAATATAGAATAGAGAAAACCCTAATTTTTGCGAAATAATGTTTCATCATAAAAACACCATGCCACACCACTCTTTTGCTACTCTCTCTCTTAGGATATGTATTTCATGATGTAAAATCAAAAGTTCTAATTTTGGTACTGAAAATTTAGTGTACAAAACAGGCCACACCCATCCCTTCGGTACTCTCTCTTGTGTTTAGTGTTCTATGATGTACAACCCTAAAAATCGTAATTTTAGCTAATAAAATTTTAACAGCACAAATCCAAGGCCACTACTACCCTCTTGTTAGTCCCGAACTTTTATTTTGTGTTTAACGATGTAAAGTCTAATAAACCCTAGTTTTTTCTAAATATATGTTCACCCTACCAGCTCGCTAACATCCCAATTGTGTTTTCTACTTTATGACGCATAATCCAAAAAATCCTAGTTTTTGCTCCGAAAGTTTTCATAAAAAAACACCATGCCACCCTCGCCCCTCGCTACTCAATATTGTTTTTGTATTTTCAGATGCAAAATCTAAATATCCCAAATTTCTACAACTAAAATTTTTACCTCCACCCTCCGACTAACGTCTGTCATATGTTTTCTATTGTAAAATATAGAATATAGAAAACCCTAATTTTGGCAATAGAAAGTTTCACTATAAAAACACCATGACCCCCACCCTTTCGCTACTCTCTTTCTTAGGTTATGTATTTCTAGATGTAAAATCAAAAAGTCCTAATTTTGGTACTGAAAATCCAAGGCCACTGCTACCTCTCGTTAGTGTCGGACTTTTGTTCTGTATTTAAGGATGTAAAGTCTAATAAACCCTTGTCTTTTCTAAATATATGTTCGCCCTACCAGCTTGCTAATATCCCTATTGTGTTTTCTACTTTATGACGCATAATCCAAAAAATCCTAGTTTTTGCTCCTAAAGTTTTCATAAAAAAACACCATGCCACCTCGCCCCTTACTACTCAATGTTGTTTTTGTATTTTCAGATGCAAAATCTAAAAAACAAATTTCTTCTACAACTCAAATTTTTACCTCCACCCTCCCACTCACGTCTCACATATGTTTTCTATTGTAAAATATATAATATAGAAAACCCTAGTTTTGGCAATAGAAAGTTTCACTATAAAACACAATGCCACCCCCACCCTTTCACTACTCTCTCTCTTAGGTTATGTATTTCTAGATGTAAATCAAAAAGTCCTAATTTTGGTACTGAAAATTTCACAGTACAAACACAGGCCACATGTAACACCCCCATTACTACACAACTAGATATATATTATAATTTAACATGATAGAGCCTGTGTGCATGCATTATTTTTTTTTTCTGCAATATATTAATAAATAATAAACATTTTTCCACTCACAGACTAATATATTTATACATGCAGGGGACCCATAACAATCATAATATTTATATACCCGTGTATAGAAAAATTATAAAAGTAACACATTGTACAATCCCAAAACCTAATACAATAGACTGCAAAATCAAATAAGTTAACAATCAACCCAACAGGTCGTCATCCATGTACACTGATCCTCAGAACCTGCAGGAACCCCACAGCTTGCCCAGTAAGTCCATGGTATCAAGTATCACCAGACTCACCTACAATGCATAAACTATATGAGCTAACGCTCAGCAAGTAAAATTATGCATGTCAAAGAATAATCCACAATATCAAGTCATGCAACTCAAAATGCTATGCTCACAATGCAATTTTATGCATCAAAATATTTCTTTCAAAATCATTTCTTTCTTGGCCCCTGACCAACGCTACTATCCCATGCACCGAAAAAGAGCTTTGTATACCGCCATAATCCAATGGCCAATAATCATATAAGCATGAAAATCCATGCATACTCATACGCATGCAAATCCATGCACGCGAACCTGCAAATCCATACATAAAACCATGCAAATCCATGCATGCTTCGGTGCACTAGTAGTGGTCAACAAAACATTTTCCTTTCTCTGAATCATGTCGGGCAATGCAAGATTTATCACAATGCTAGTATATGATGCATGCACGTGCTAATGATAATGCCCATGTATGTATACTCAATTGAGAGCCCTCTACTATGCACATATGATTTATGATATTACATATAATTCACACATCTACTATGTCAATGCATTGTAGTTGCAAATGAATCTTTACTTACCTTTCACTTGGTTGGTGGCTTAGTCTAAATTTGTTTAGTATTCCTCTCCAACCTTAGATGTAAAATAGCCTGTAATATTACCCAACATCAAGCACCATTCCCAATTTGGCAAGTTGAAAGCAAAATCTCATACTAGACCTTAAACACCAAGCTATAAGCTAACAATCAAGCTTTCACAAACTAGAACCCAATATAGCCCCTCAAATACCTCAATTTCTCATCTTGAATGCATGCAAACATCATGTAATTGAAGTATTATAATTCTAATAGCATGTACCTAATTGTTAACACTCAATAGCAACATATAAAGGTTGAAACATGCTAAGTGATCAAATGTGGCAGATTCACATTTTCATATTTTCTTGCTGTCAAGTTTAGTTGCATGATAATTTTAGCATCCCTAACCATATCCAATCACTCCCAAATTTTTACCACACTTAGATAACATGTATATAAATGTAACCATATCATATAATTTCTAAAAATCATGGATATAGCTTCCCAAGTTCAGCTCATCACAACATACTGAAACAGATTATTTCCTACCGTGACAGTTTTGCACACTTCATGACATTAATGGTTTTGGCACCCTTAAGTATATTCAATCACTCCAAAATTCTCACCATACTTAGATAACATATATAAGGAGACAACCAGGTCATATAATTGCCAAAAATAATGGATTTAGCTCCCCTAATTCAGTGTCCTTCACAGCACACCAAAACAGATTTTGCTATTTTGGCAGTCTGAGTGTTTCTCCAATATCATTCTCTATTTCAATTTTCAACTGATAAAACTTCATTCCAATACTATTAACTCATATATGGTTATGTAAATGGTAATAATTATAGGTTTTATTCAACATACCATACACTTTTGAAGCCTAAAACACAAGAAAACAGTAAGATGACAGTTTCTGCCACAAGTATTTCCTATTAAGTGTTTGTCATCAAAAACCCTTTCTTTGTGCACCAAAGTCTAACTAAAAACTTCCTAAAACTTTTATAAGAGATATTGAAAGCTTAATAAACAATAAAACCATTCATAATAATCTGAAAACCAAGGCAAAACCGTAGATAAGTGTTACCTATGCAGATTTTGAGGTTAACTTGATGGTAATCACTTCTCCTTTGCTTTTCTTGCTTTTATTTCAACTTGGAATCAATTTGGATCACTTGGAGACCTTAAGGTGTGTGTTTGGAAGATGAAATGTCTGAAATGAGGGTCCGGTCGTTGCTTAAGGGTGAAGGTTTGAGGTGTTAGCTTGAGATGTTAGTTTACGCTTAATAAGAAAGCATGAGGTGGCAAGTAAATAGCAAAATCTAATTTTCTCCCTTATCTTGCAGCCCTAATCTTGTGTGTCTCACCTATTTTTATTTGGTTGCAACCTATCTTAGTCACCATTCATTCCCATAGTTATTTCCTATGTCCGTTCATTCGATCTCCAAACCGATTCACATCCGATTCTTAACGAAATATCAAGTTTGCATTTCTAAAATCATATGCATATATGGGCCTTGTAATAGGACACTTAAATCACATTATATCATGTCTAATATCCCAAGTATGTTAATTTACAAATATATACTTTTGAAATAACTTGATCAAATCAAATTAAACCGTATAAGCTTACTAGTAACACTTTTAACACTTCCAAAATTATAACCTATATATCCCATTTATATCTAATATTGATCCACCTCATTTTCTTCTATTTTAATATAAAATCATCTACTTAGATTATAAAATTCAATAACTAATACCGTGCAAGAACTTCATAATTTAGTTTAATATTCAAGAATGTCGTATAAAATGAAATAAATTATGTAATGTCAATAGAAATGAAAATAGCATATAAAATTAACACGTAATACATGAATCATATTTGGCCATGTGAGTAGTAAGAGCCTCGGGTATCACACCACACCCATACCTTCGTACTCTCTCTTGTGTTTAGTGTTCTATGATGTACAACCCTAAAAATCATAATTTTTGCTAATAAAATTTTAACAGCACAAATCCAAGGCCACTATTACCCTCTCGTTAGTCTCGAACTTTTGTTCTGTGTTTAAAGATGTAAAGTCTAATAAACCTTAGTTTTTTCTAATTACATGTTCACTCTACCAGCTCGCTAATATCCCTATTGTATTTTCTACTTTATGATGCATAATCTAAACAACCCTAGTTTTTGCACCTAAAGTTTTCATAAAAAAACACCACGCCACCCTCGCCCCTCGCTACTCAATGTTGTTTTTGTATTTTCAGATGCAAAATTTAAAAAACCCCAATTTTACAAGTCAAATTTTTACCTCCACCCTCCCACTAACATCTCTCATATGTTTTTTATTGTAAAATATAGAATATAGAAAACCCTAGTTTTTTCTAAATAATGTTTTACCATAAAAACCCCATGCCACCCCCACCCTTTCGCTACTCTCTCTCTTAGCTTATGTATTTCATGATCTAAAATCAAAAAGTCCTAATTTTGGTACTGAAAATTTCATAGTACCAACAAAAGCCACACCCATCCCTTCGGTACTCTCTCTTGTGTTTAGTATTCTATGATGTACAACTCTAAAAATCCTAATTTTTTCTAATAAAATTTTAACAGCACAAATCCAAGGACACTACTACCCTCTCGTTAGTCTCGAACTTTTGTTCTGTATTTAAAGATGTAAAGTCTAATAAACCCTAGTTTTTTCTAAATATATGTTCACTCTACCAGCTCGCTAATATCCCTATTGTATTTTCTACTTTATGATGCATAATCTAAAAAACCCTAGTTTTTGCTCCTAAAGTTTTCATAAAAAAACACCACGCCACCCGCCCCTCGCTACTCAATGTTGCTTTTGTATTTTCAGATGCAAAATTTAAAAAACCCCAATTTTACAAGTCAAATTTTTACCTCCACCCTCCCACTAACATCTATCATATATTTTTTATTGTAAAATATAGAATAGAGAAAAACCTAATTTTTGCGAAATAATGTTTCACCATAAAAACACCATGCCACAACCACTCTTTTGCTACTCTCTCTCTTAGGATATGTATTTCATGATGTAAAATCAAAAGTCCTAATTTTGGTACTGAAAATTTCACAGTACAAACATAGGCCACACCATCCCTTCGGTACTCTCTCTTGTGTTTAGTGCTCTATGATGTACAACCATAAAAATCATAATTTTTGCTAATAAAATTTTAATAGCAAATATCCAGTGCCACTACTACCCTCTTGTTAGTCCCGAACTTTTATTTTATATTTAAGGATGTAATGTCTAATAAACTCTAGTTTTTTCTAAATATATGTTCTTGCTACCAGCTCGCTAATATCCCTATTGTATTTTCTACTTTTATATGCATAATCTAAAAAACCCTAGTTTTTGCTCCTAAAGTTTTCATAAAAAAAACACCACGCCACCCTCGCCCCTCGCTACTCAATGTTGTTTTTTATTTTCAGATGCAAAATTTAAAAAACCCCAATTTTACAAGTCAAATTTTTACCTCCACCCTCCCACTAACATCTATCATATGTTTTTTTTTGTAAAATATAGAATAGAGAAAACCCTAATTTTTGCGAAATAATGTTTCATCATAAAAACACCATGCCACACCCACTCTTTTTCTACTCTCTCTCTTAGGATATGTATTTCATGATGTAAAATCAAAAGTTCTAATTTTGGTACTGAAAATTTCACTGTACAAATACAGGCCACACCCATCCCTTCGGTACTCTCTCTTGTGTTTAGTGTCTATGATGTACAACCCTAAAAATCATAATTTTAGTTAATAAAATTTTAACAGCACAAATCCAAGGCCACTACTACCCTCTTGTTAGTCCCGAACTTTTGTTTTGTGTTTAAGATGTAAAGTCTAATAAACCCTAGTTTTTTCTAAATATATGTTCACCCTACCAGCTCGCTAATATCCCAATTGTTTTTCTACTTTATGACGCATAATCCAAAAAATCCTAGTTTTTGCTCCGAAAGTTTTCATAAAAAAAACACCATGCCACCCTCGCCCCTCGCTACTCAAATTGTTTTTGTATTTTCAGATGCAAAATCTAAATATCCCAAATTTCTACAACTAAAATTTTTACCTCCACCCTCCGACTAACGTCTGTCATATGTTTTCTATTGTAAAATATAGAATATAGAAAACCCTAGTTTTGGCGAAATAGAAAGTTTCACTATAAAAACACCATGACCCCCACCCTTTTGCTACTCTCTTTCTTAGGTTATGTATTTCATAGATGTAAAATCAAAAAGTCCTAATTTTGGTACTGAAAATTTCACTGTACAAACACAGGCCACACCCATCCCCTACTCTCTCTTGTGTTTAGTGTTCTATGATGTACAACCCTAAAAATCATAATTTTAGTTAATAAAATTTTAACAGCACAAATCCAAGACCACTACTACCCTCTTGTTAGTCCCGAACTTTTGTTTTGTGTTTAACGATGTAAAGTCTAATAAACCCTAGTTTTTTCTAAATATATATTCACCCTACCAGCTCGCTAACATCCCAATTGTGTTTTCTACTATATGACGCATAATCCAAAAAATCCTTGTTTTTGCTCCGAAAGTTTTCATAAAAAAAACACCATGCCACCCTCGCCCCTCGCTACTCAATATTGTTTTTATTTTTCAGATGCAAAATCTAAATATCCCAAATTTCTACAACTAAAATTTTTACCTCCACCCTCCGACTAACGTCTGTCATATGTTTTCTATTGTAAAATATAGAATATAGAAAACCCTAGTTTTGGCAATAGAAAGTTTCACTATAAAAACACCATGACCCCCACCCTTTCGCTACTCTCTTTCTTAGGTTATGTATTTCTAGATGTAAAATCAAAAAGTCCTAATTTTGGTACTGAAAATTTCACTGTACAAACACAGGCCACACCCATCCCTTCGGTACTCTCTCTTGTGTTTAGTGTTCTATGATGTACAACTCTAAAAATCATAATTTTAGTTAATAAAATTTTAACAGCACAAATCCAAGGCCACTACTACCCTCTTGTTAGTCCCGAACTTTGTGTTTTGTGTTTAACGATGTAAAGTCTAATAAACCCTAGTTTTTTCTAAATATATGTTCACCCTACCAGCTCGCTAACATCCCAATTGTGTTTTCTACTTTATGACGCATAATCCAAAAAATCCTAGTTTTTGCTCCGAAAGTTTTCATAAAAAAAACACCATGCCACCCTCGCCCCTCGCTACTCAATATTGTTTTTGTATTTTCAGATGCAAAATCTAAATATCCCAAATTTCTACAACTAAAATTTTTACCTCCACCCTCCGACTAACGTCTGTCATATGTTTTCTATTGTAAAATATAGAATATAGAAAACCCTAGTTTTGGCAATAGAAAGTTTCACTATAAAAACACCATGACCCCCACCCTTTCGCTACTCTCTTCTTAGGTTATGTATTTCTAGATGTAAAATCAAAAAGTCCTAATTTTGGTACTGAAAATCCAAGGCCACTGCTACCTCTCGTTAGTGTCGGACTTTTGTTCTGTATTTAAGGATGTAAAGTCTAATAAACCCTTGTCTTTTCTAAATATATGTTCGCCCTACCAGCTCGCTAATATCCCTATTGTGTTTTCTACTTTATGACGCATAATCCAAAAAGTCCTAGTTTTTGCTCCTAAAGTTTTCATAAAAAAAACACCATGCCACCCTCGCCCCTTACTACTCAATGTTGTTTTTGTATTTTCAGATGCAAAATCTAAAAAACCCAAATTTCTACAACTCAAATTTTTACCTCCACCCTCCCACTCACGTCTCACATATATTTTCTATTGTAAAATATAGAATATAGAAAACCCTAGTTTTGGCAATAGAAAGTTTCACTATAAAAACACCATGCCACCCCACCCTTTCACTACTCTCTCTCTTAGGTTATGTATTTCTAGATGTAAATCAAAAAGTCCTAATTTTGGTACTGAAAATTTCACAGTACAAACACAGGCCACATGTAACACCCCCATTACTACACAACTAGATATATATTATAATTTAACATGATAGAGCCTGTGTGCATGCATTATTTTTTTTTTCTGCAATATATTAATAAATAATAAACATTTTTCCACTCACAGACTAATATATTTATACATGCAGGGACCCATAACAATCATAATATTTAATATACCCGTGTATAGAAAAATTATAAAAGTAACACATTGTACAAATCCCAAAACCTAATACAATAGACTGCAAAATCAAATAAGTTAACAATCAACCCAACAGGTCGTCATCCATGTACACTGATCCTCAGAACCTGCAGGAACCCCAACAGCTTGCCCAGTAAGTCCATGGTATCAAGTATCACCAGACTCACCTACAATGCATAAACTATATGAGCTAACGCTCAGCAAGTAAAATTATGCATGTCAAAGAATAATCCACAATATCAAGTCATGCAACTCAAAATGCTATGCTCACAATGCAATTTTATGCATCAAAATATTTCTTTCAAAATCATTTCTTTCTTGGGCCCCTGACCAACGCTACTATCCCATGCACCGGAAAAGAGCTTTGTATACCGCCATAATCCAATGGCCAATAATCATATAAGCATGAAAATCCATGCATACTCATACGCATGCAAATCCATGCACGCGAACTGGAAATCCATACATAAAACCATGCAAATCCATGCATGCTTCGGTGCATCTAGTAGTGGTCAACAAAACATTTTCCTTTCTCTGAATCATGTCGGGCAATGCAAGATTTATCACAATGCTAGTATATGATGCATGCACGTGCTAATGATAATGCCCATGTATGTATACTCAATTGAGAGCCTCTACTATGCACATATGATTTATGATATTACAATAATTCACACATCTACTATGTCAATGCATTGTAGTTGCAAATGAATCTTTACTTACCTTTCACTTGGTTGGTGGCTTAGTCTAAATTTGTTTAGTATTCCTCTCCAACCTTAGATGTAAAATAGCCTGTAATATTACCCAACATCAAGCACCATTCCCAATTTGGCAAGTTGAAAGCACAAAATCTCATACTAGACCTTAAACACCAAGCTATAAGCTAACAATCAAGCTTTCACAAACTAGAACCCAATATAGCCCCTCAAATACCTCAATTTCTCATCTTGAATGCATGCAAACATCATGTAATTGAAGTATTATAATTCTAATAGCATGTACCTAATTGTTAACACTCAATAGCAACATATAAAGGTTGAAACATGCTAAGTGATCAAATGTGGCAGATTCACATTTTCATATTTTCTTGCTGTCAAGTTTAGTTGCATGATAATTTTAGCATCCCTAAGCATATCCAATCACTCCCAAATTTTTACCACACTTAGATAACATGTATATAAATGTAACCATATCATATAATTTCTAAAAATCATGGATATAGCTTCCCAAGTTCAGCTCATCACAACATACTGAAACAGATTATTTCCTACCGTGACAGTTTTGCACACTTCATGACATTAATGGTTTTGGCACCCTTAAGTATATTCAATCACTCCAAAATTCTCACCATACTTAGATAACATATATAAGGAGACAACCAGGTCATATTATTACCAAAAATAATGGATTTAGCTCCCCTAATTCAGTCTCCTTCACAGCACACCAAAACAGATTTTGCTATTTTGGCAGTCTGAGTGTTTCTCCAATATCATTCTCTATTTCAATTTTCAACTGATAAAACTTCATTCCAATACTATTAACTCATATATGGTTATGTAAATGGTAATAATTATAGGTTTTATTCAACATACCATACACTTTTGAAGCCTAAAACACAAGAAAACAGTAAGATGACAGTTTCTGCCACAAGTTTCCTATTAAGTGTTTGTCATCAAAAACCCTTTCTTTGTGCACCAAAGTCTAACTAAAAACTTCCTAAAACTTTTATAAGAGATATTGAAAGCTTAATAAACAATAAAACCATTCATAATAATCTGAAAACCAAAGGCAAAACCGTAGATAAGTGTTACCTATGCAGATTTTGAGGTTAACTTGATGGTAATCACTTCTCCTTTGCTTTTCTTGCTTTTATTTCAACTTGGAATCAATTTGGATCACTTGGAGACCTTAAGTGTGTGTTTGGAAGATGAAAATGTCTGAAATGAGGGTCCGGTCATTGCTTAAGGGTGAAGGGTTTGAGGTGTTAGCTTGAGATGTTAGTTCAAGCTTAATAAGAAAGCATGAGGTGGCAAGTAAATAGCAAAATCTAATTTTCTCCCTTATCTTGCAGCCCTAATCTTGTGTGTCTCACCTATTTTTATTTGGTTTCAACTATCTTAGTCACCATTCATTCCCATAGTTATTTCCTATGTCCGTTCATTCGATCTCCAAACCGATTCACATCCGATTCTTAACGAAATATCAAGTTTGCATTTCTAAAATCATATGCATATATGGGCCTTGTAATAGGACACTTAAATCACATTATATCATGTCTAATATCCCAAGTATGTTAATTTACAAATATATACTTTTGAAATAACTTGATCAAATCAAATTAAACCGTATAAGCTTACTAGTAACACTTTTAACACTTTTAACACTTCCAAAATTATAACCTATATATCCCATTTATATCTAATATTGATCCACCTCATTTTCTTCTTATTTTAAAATCAACTACTTAGATTATAAAATTCAATAACTAATACTGTGCAAGAACTTCATAATTTAGTTTAATATTCAAGAATGTCGTATAAAATGAAATAAATTATGTAATGTCAATAGAAATGCAAATAGCATATAAAATTAACACGTAATACATGAATCATATTTGGCCATGTGAGTAGTAAGAGCCTCGGGTATCACACCACACCCATACCTTCGGTACTCTCTCTTGTGTTTAGTGTTCTATGATGTACAACCCTAAAAATCATAATTTTTGCTAATAAAATTTTAACAGCACAAATCCAAGGCCACTACTACCCTCTCGTTAGTCTCGAACTTTTGTTCTGTGTTTAAAGATGTAAAGTCTAATAAACCTTAGTTTTTTCTAATTACATGTTCACTCTACCAGCTCGCTAATATCCCTATTGTATTTTCTACTTTATGATGCATAATCTAAACAACCCTAGTTTTTGCACCTAAAGTTTTCATAAAAAAAAAACAACAAGCCACCCTCGCCCCTCGCTACTCAATGTTGTTTTTGTATTTTCAGATGCAAAATTTAAAAAACCCCAATTTTACAAGTCAAATTTTTACCTCCACCCTCCCACTAACATCTATCATATGTTTTTTTTTGTAAAATATAGAATAGAGAAAACCCTAATTTTTGCGAAATAATGTTTCATCATAAAAACACCATGCCACACCCACTCTTTTTCTACTCTCTCTCTTAGGATATGTATTTCATGATGTAAAATCAAAAGTTCTAATTTTGGTACTGAAAATTTCACTGTACAAATACAGGCCACACCCATCCCTTCGGTACTCTCTCTTGTGTTTAGTGTCTATGATGTACAACCCTAAAAATCATAATTTTAGTTAATAAAATTTTAACAGCACAAATCCAGGCCACTACTACCCTCTTGTTAGTCCCGAACTTTTGTTTTGTGTTTAACGATGTAAAGTCTAATAAACCCTAGTTTTTTCTAAATATATGTTCACCCTACCAGCTCGCTAACATCCCAATTGTGTTTTCTACTTTATGACGCATAATCCAAAAAATCCTAGTTTTTGCTCCGAAAGTTTTCATAAAAAAAACACCATGCCACCCTCGCCCCTCGCTACTCAATATTGTTTTTGTATTTTCAGATGCAAAATCTAAATATCCCAAATTTCTACAACTAAAATTTTTACCTCCACCCTCCGACTAACGTCTGTCATATGTTTTCTATTGTAAAATATAGAATATAGAAAACCCTAGTTTTGGCATAGAAGTTTCACTATAAAAACACCATGACCCCCACCCTTGCTACTCTCTTTCTTAGGTTATGTATTTCTAGATGTAAAATCAAAAAGTCCTAATTTTGGTACTGAAAATTTCACTGTACAAACACAGGCCACACCCATCCCTTCGGTACTCTCTCTTGTGTTTAGTGTTCTATGATGTACAACCCTAAAAATCATAATTTTAGTTAATAAAATTTTAACAGCACAAATCCAAGACCACTACTACCCTCTTGTTAGTCCCGAACTTTTGTTTTGTGTTTAACGATGTAAAGTCTAATAAACCCTAGTTTTTTCTAAATATATATTCACCCTACCAGCTCGCTAACATCCCAATTGTGTTTTCTACTATATGACGCATAATCCAAAAAATCCTTTTTTTGCTCCGAAAGTTTTCATAAAAAAAACACCATGCCACCCTCGCCCCTCGCTACTCAATATTGTTTTTGTATTTTCAGATGCAAAATCTAAATATCCCAAATTTCTACAACTAAAATTTTTACCTCCACCATCCGACTAACGTCTGTCATATGTTTTCTATTGTAAAATATAGAATATAGAAAACCCTAGTTTTGGCAATAGAAAGTTTCACTATAAAAACACCATGACCCCCACCCTTTCGCTACTCTCTTTCTTAGGTTATGTATTTCTAGATGTAAAATCAAAAGTCCTAATTTTGGTACTGAAAATTTCACTGTACAAACACAGGCCACCCATCCTTCGGTACTCTCTCTTGTGTTTAGTGTTCTATGATGTACAACTCTAAAAATCATAATTTTAGTTAATAAAATTTTAACAGCACAAATCCAAGGCCGCTACTACCCTCTTGTTAGTCCCGAACTTTTGTTTTGTGTTTAACGATGTAAAGTCTAATAAACCCTAGTTTTTTCTAAATATATGTTCACCCTACCAGCTCGCTAACATCCCAATTGTGTTTTCTACTTTATGACGCATAATCCAAAAAATCCTAGTTTTTGCTCCGAAAGTTTTCATAAAAAAAAAACACTATGCCACCCTCGCCCCTCGCTACTCAATATTGTTTTTGTATTTTCAGATGCAAAATCTAAAAATCCCAAATTTCTACAACTAAAATTTTTACCTCCACCCTCCGACTAACGTCTGTCATATGTTTTCTATTGTAAAATATAGAATATAGAAAACCCTAGTTTTGGCAATAGAAAGTTTCACTATAAAAACACCATGACCCCCACCCTTTCGCTACTCTCTTCTTAGGTTATGTATTTCTAGATGTAAAATCAAAAAGTCCTAATTTTGGTACTGAAAATCCAAGGCCACTGCTACCTCTCGTTAGTGTCGGACTTTTGTTCTGTATTTAAGGATGTAAAGTCTAATAAACCCTTGTCTTTTCTAAATATATGTTCGCCCTACCAGCTCGCTAATATCCCTATTGTGTTTTCTACTTTATGACGCATAATCCAAAAAGTCCTAGTTTTTGCTCCTAAAGTTTTCATAAAAAAAACACCATGCCACCCTCGCCCCTTACTACTCAATGTTGTTTTTGTATTTTCAGATGCAAAATCTAAAAAACCCAAATTTCTACAACTCAAATTTTTACCTCCACCCTCCCACTCACGTCTCACATATATTTTCTATTGTAAAATATAGAATATAAAAACCCTAGTTTTGGCAATAGAAAGTTTCACTATAAAAACACCATGCCACCCCACCCTTTCACTACTCTCTCTCTTAGGTTATGTATTTCTAGATGTAAATCAAAAAGTCCTTATTTTGGTACTGAAAATTTCACAGTACAAACACAGGCCACATGTAACACCCCCATTACTACACAACTAGATATATATATAATTTAACATGATAGAGCCTGTGTGCATGCATTATTTTTTTTTTCTGCAATATATTAATAAATAATAAACATTTTTCCACTCACAGACTAATATATTTATACATGCAGGGACCCATAACAATCATAATATTTATATACCCGTGTATAGAAAAATTATAAAAGTAACACATTGTACAATCCCAAAACCTAATACAATAGACTGCAAAATCAAATAAGTTAACAATCAACCCAACAGGTCGTCATCCATGTACACTGATCCTCAGAACCTGCAGGAACCCCAACAGCTTGCCCAGTAAGTCCATGGTATCAAGTATCACCAGACTCACCTACAATGCATAAACTATATGAGCTAACGCTCAGCAAGTAAAATTATGCATGTCAAAGAATAATCCACAATATCAAGTCATGCAACTCAAAATGCTATGCTCACAATGCAATTTTATGCATCAAAATATTTCTTTCAAAATCATTTCTTCTTGGGCCCCTGACCAACGCTACTATCCCATGCACCGGAAAAGAGCTTTGTATACCGCCATAATCCAATGGCCAATAATCATATAAGCATGAAAATCCATGCATACTCATACGCATGCAAATCCATGCACGCGAACTTGAAATCCATACATAAAACCATGCAAATCCATGCATGCTTCGGTGATCTAGTAGTGGACAACAAAACATTTTCCTTTCTCTGAATCATGTCGGGCAATGCAAGATTTATCACAATGCTAGTATATGATGCATGCACGTGCTAATGATAATGCCATGTATGTATACTCAATTGAGAGCCCTCTACTATGCACATATGATTTATGATATTACATATAATTCACACATCTACTATGTCAATGCATTGTAGTTGCAAATGAATCTTTACTTACCTTTCACTTGGTTGGTGGCTTAGTCTAAATTTGTTTAGTATTCCTCTCCAACCTTAGATGTAAAATAGCCTGTAATATTACCCAACATCAAGCACCATTCCCAATTTGGCAAGTTAAAAGCACAAAATCTCATACTAGACCTTAAACACCAAGCTATAAGCTAACAATCAAGCTTTCACAAACTAGAACCCAATATAGCCCCTCAAATACCTCAATTTCTCATCTTGAATGCATGCAAACATCATGTAATTGAAGTATTATAATTCTAATAGCATGTACCTAATTGTTAACACTCAATAGCAACATATAAAGGTTGAAACATGCTAAGTGATCAAATGTGGCAGATTCACATTTTCATATTTTCTTGCTGTCAAGTTTAGTTGCATGATAATTTTAGCATCCCTAAGCATATCCAATCACTCCCAAATTTTTACCACACTTAGATAACATTTATATAAATGTAACCATATCATATAATTTCTAAAAATCATGGATATAGCTTCCAAGTTCAGCTCATCACAACATACTGAAACAGATTATTTCCTACCGTGACAGTTTTGCACACTTCATGACATTAATGGTTTTGGCACCCTTAAGTATATTCAATCACTCCAAAATTCTCACCATACTTAGATAACATATATAAGGAGACAACCAGGTCATATTATTACCAAAAATAATGGATTTAGCTCCCCTAATTCAGTCTCCTTCACAGCACACCAAAACAGATTTTGCTATTTTGGCAGTCTGAGTGTTTCTCCAATATCATTCTCTATTTCAATTTTCAACTGATAAAACTTCATTCCAATACTATTAACTCATATATGGTTATGTAAATGGTAATAATTATAGGTTTTATTCAACATATCATACACTTTTGAAGCCTAAAACACAAGAAAACAGTAAGATGACAGTTTCTGCCACAAGTATTTCCTATTAAGTGTTTGTCATCAAAAACCCTTTCTTTGTGCACCAAAGTCTAACTAAAAACTTCCTAAAACTTTTATAAGAGATATTGAAAGCTTAATAAACAATAAAACCATTCATAATAATCTGAAAACCAAAGGCAAAACCGTAGATAAGTGTTACCTATGCAGATTTTGAGGTTAACTTGAGGTAATCACTTCTCCTTCGCTTTTCTTGCTTTTATTTCAACTTGGAATCAATTTGGATCACTTGGAGACCTTAAGTGTGTGTTTGGAAGATGAAAAATGTCTGAAATGAGGGTCCGGTCATTGCTTAAGGGTGAAGGGTTTGAGGTGTTAGCTTGAGATGTTAGTTCAAGCTTAATAAGAAAGCATGAGGTGGCAAGTAAATAGCAAAATCTAATTTTCTCCCTTATCTTGCAGCCCTAATCTTGTGTGTCTCACCTATTTTTATTTGGTTTCAACCGATCTTAGTCACCATTCATTCCCATAGTTATTTCCTATGTCCGTTCATTCGATCTCCAAACCGATTCACATCCGATTCTTAACGAAATAATCAAGTTTGCATTTCTAAAATCATATGCATATATGGGCCTTGTAATAGGACACTTAAATCACATTATATCATGTCTAATATCCCAAGTATGTTAATTTACAAATATATACTTTTGAAATAACTTGATCAACTCAAATTAAACCGTTATAAGCTTACTAGTAACACTTTTAACACTTTTAACACTTCCAAAATTATAACCTATATATCCCATTTATATCTAATATTGATCCACCTCATTTTCTTCTTATTTTAAAATCAACTACTTAGATTATAAAATCCATAAAAAACTAATACTGTGCAAAGAACTTCATAATTTAGTTTAATATTCAATAATGTCGTATAAAATGAAATAAATTATGTAATGTCAATAGAAATGCAAATACCATATAAAATTAACACGTAATACATGAATCATATTTGGCCATGTGAGTAGTAAGAGCCTCGGGTATCACACCACACCCATACCTTCGGTACTCTCTCTTGTGTTTAGTGTTCTATGATGTACAACCCTAAAAATCATAATTTTTGCTAATAAAATTTTAACAGCACAAATCCAAGGCCACAACTACCCTCTCGTTAGTCTCGAACTTTTGTTCTGTGTTTAAAGATGTAAAGTCTAATAAACCTTAGTTTTTTCTAATTACATGTTCACTCTACCAGCTCGCTAATATCCCTATTGTATTTTCTACTTTATGATGCATAATCTAAACAGCCCTAGTTTTTGCACCTAAAGTTTTCATAAAAAAAAACAACAAGCCACCCTCGCCCCTCGCTACTCAATGTTATTTTTGTATTTTCAGATGCAAAATTTAAAAAACCCTAATTTTACAAGTCAAATTTTTACCTCCACCCTCCCACTAACATCTCTCATATGTTTTTTATTGTAAAATATAGAATATAGAAAACCCTAGTTTTTTCTAAATAATGTTTTACCATAAAAACCCCATGCCACCCCCACCCTTTCGCTACTCTCTCTCTTAGGTTATGTATTTCATGATCTAAAATCAAAAAGTCCTAATTTTGGTACTGAAAATTTCACAGTACAAACACAGGCCACACCCATCCCTTCGGTACTCTCTCTTGTGTTTAGTATTCTATGATGTACAACTCTAAAAATCCTAAATTTTGCTAATAAAATTTTAACAGCACAAATCCAAGGCCACTACTACCCTCTCGTTAGTCTCGAACTTTTGTTCTGTATTTAAGATGTAAAGTCTAATAAATCCTAGTTTTTTCTAAATATATGTTCACTCTACCAGCTCGCTAATATCCCTATTGTATTTTCTACTTTATGATGCATAATCTAAAAAACCCTAGTTTTTGCTCCTAAAGTTTTCATAAAAAACCACGCCACCCCCTCGCGCCTCGCTACTCAATGTTGCTTTTGTATTTTCAGATGCAAAATTTAAAAAACCCCAATTTTACAAGTCAAATTTTTACCTCCACCCTCCCACTAACATCTATCATATGTTTTTTATTGTAAAATATAGAATAGAGAAAACCCTAATTTTTGCGAAATAATGTTTCACCATAAAAACACCATGCCACACCCACTCTTTTGCTACTCTCTCTCTTAGGATATGTATTTCATGATGTAAAATCAAAAGTCCTAATTTTGGTACTGAAAATTTCACAGTACAAACACAGGCCACACCCATCCCTTCGGTACTCTCTCTTGTGTTTAGTGTTCTATGATGTACAACCCTAAAAATCGTAATTTTTGCTAATAAAATTTTAACAGCACAAATCCAGGCCACTACTACCCTCTTGTTAGTCCGAACTTTTATTTTGTGTTTAAGGATGTAAAGTCTAATAAACCTAGTTTTTTCTAAATATATGTTCACCCTACCAGCTCGCTAATATCCCTATTGTGTTTTCTACTTTATGACGCATAATCTAAAAATCCTAGTTTTTGCTCCTAAAGTTTTCATAAAAAAACACCACGCCACCCTCGCCCCTCGCTACTCAATGTTGTTTTTGTATTTTCAGATGCAAAATTTAAAAAACCCAAATTTTACAAGTCAAATTTTTACCTCCACCCTCCCACTAACATCTCTCATATGTTTTTTATTGTAAAATATAGAATATAGAAAACCCTATTTTTGGCGAAATAATGTTTCACCATAAAAACCCATGCCACCCCCACCCTTTCGCTACTCTCTCTCTTAGGTTATGTATTTCATGATGTAAAATCAAAAAGTCTAATTTTGGTACTGAAAATTTCACAGTACCAACACAAGCCACACCCATCCCTTCGGTACTCTCTCTTGTGTTTAGTGTTCTATGATGTACAACTCTAAAAATCCTAATTTTTCCTAATAAAATTTTAACAACACAAATCCAAGGCCACTACTACCCTCTCGTTAGTCTCGAACTTTTGTTCTGTGTTTAAAGATGTAAAGTCTAATAAACCCTAGTTTTTTCTAAATATATGTTCACTCTACCAGCTCGCTAATATCCCTATTGTGTTTTCTACTTTATGACGCATAATCTAAAAAACCCTAGTTTTTGCTCCTAAAGTTTTCATAAAAAAAACACCATGCCACCTCGCCCCTCGCTACTCAATGTTGTTTTTGTATTTTCAGATGCAAAATTTAAAAAACCCCAATTTTACAAGTCAAATTTTTACCTCCACCCTCCCACTAACATCTATCATATGTTTTTTATTGTAAAATATAGAATATAGAAAACCCTAGTTTTTGCGAAATAATGTTTCACTATAAAAACACCATGCACAACCACTCTTTTGCTACTCTCTCTCTTAGGTTATGTATTTCATGATGTAAAATCAAAAAGTCCTAATTTTGGTACTGAAAATTTCACAGTACAAACACAGGCCACACCATCCCTTCGGTACTCTCTCTTGTGTTTAGTGTTCTATGATGTACAACCATAAAAATCATAATTTTTGCTAATAAAATTTTAACAGCAAAAATCCAGTGCCACTACTACCCTCTTGTTAGTCCCGAACTTTTTTTATGTTTAAGGATGTAATGTCTAATAAACCCTAGTTTTTTCTAAATATATGTTCACGCTACCAGCTCGCTAATATCCCTATTGTATTTTTTCTACTTTATGATGCATAATCTAAAAAACCCTAGTTTTTGCTCCCTAAGTTTTCATAAAAAAAACCCACGCCACCCTCGCCCCTCGCTACTCAATGTTGTTTTTGTATTTTCAGATGCAAAATTTAAAAAACCCCAATTTTACAAGTCAATTTTTACCTCCACCCTCCACTAACATCTATCATATGTTTTTTATTGTAAAATATAGAATAGAGAAAACCCTAATTTTTGCGAAATAATGTTTCATCATAAAAACACCAATGCCACAACCCACTCTTTTGCTACTCTCTCTTGTGTTTAGTGTTCTATGATGTACAACCCTAAAAATCGTAATTTTAGCTAATAAAATTTTAACAGCACAAATCCAAGGCCACTACTACCCTCTTGTTAGTCCCGAACTTTTGTTTTGTGTTTAACGATGTAAAGTCTAATAAACCCTAGTTTTTTCTAAATATATGTTCACCCTACCAGCTCGCTAATATCCCAATTGTGTTTTCTACTTTATGACGCATAATCTAAAAAATCCTAGTTTTTGCTCCTAAAGTTTTCATAAAAAAAACACCATGCCACCCTCGCCCCTCGCTACTCAATATTGTTTTTGTATTTTCAGATGCAAAATCTAAAAAATCCTAATTTCTACAACTAAAATTTTTACCTCCACCCTCCGACTAAAGTCATATGTTTTCTATTGTAAAATATAGAATATAGAAAACCCTAGTTTTGGCAATAGAAAGTTTCACTATAAAAACACCATGACCCCCACCCTTTCGCTACTCTCTCTCTTAGGTTATGTATTTCTAGATGTAAAATCAAAAAGTCCTAATTTTGGTACTAAAAATTTCACAGTACAAACATAGGCCACACCCATCCCTTCGGTACTCTCTCTTGTGTTTAGTGTTTATGAATGTACAACTCTAAAAATCATAATTTTTGCTAATAAAATTTTAACAGCACAAATCCAAGGCCACTACTACCCTCTCGTTAGTCTCGAACTTTTGTTCTGTGTTTAAAGATGTAAAGTCTAATAAACCCTAGTTTTTTCTAAATATATGTTCACTCTACCAGCTCGCTAATATCCCTATTGTATTTTCTACTTTATGATGCATAATCTAAAAAACCCTAGTTTTTGCTCCTAAAGTTTTCATAAAAAAAACACCACGCCACCCTCGCCCCTCGCTACTCAATGTTGTTTTTGTATTTTCAGATGCAAAATTTAAAAAACCCCAATTTTACAAGTCAAATTTTTACCTCCACCCTTCCACTAACATCTCTCATATGTTTTTATTGTAAAATATAGAATATAGAAAACCCTAGTTTTGGCGAAATAAAGTTTCACCATAAAAACACCATGCCACCCCACCCTTTCGCTACTCTCTCTCTTAGGTTATGTATTTTATGATGTAAAATCAAAAAGTCCTAATTTTGGTACTGAAAATTTCACAGTACAAACACAGGCCACACCCATCCCTTTGGTACTCTCTTGTGTTTAGTGTTCTATGATGTACAACCCTAAAAATCCTAATTTTTGCTAATAAAATTTTAACAGCACAAATCCAAGGCCACTACTACCCTCTCGTTAGTGTCGAACTTTTGTTCTGTGTTTAAGGATGTAAAGTCTAATAAACCCTAGTCTTTTCTAAATATATGTTCCCTCTACCAGCTCGCTAATATCCCTATTGTGTTTTCTACTTTATGACGCATAATCTAAAAAACCCTAGTTTTTGCTCTATAATTTTTTAAAAAAAACACCACGCCACCCTCGCCCTCGCTACTCAATGTTGTTTTTGTATTTTCAGATGCAAAATTTAAAAAACCCAATTTCTACAACTCAAATTTTTACCTCCACCCTCCCACTAACATCTCTCATATGTTTTCTATTGTTAAATATAGAATATAGAAAACCCTAGTTTTGGCAATAGAAAGTTTCACTATAAAAACACCATGCCACCCCCACCCTTTCGCTACTCTCTGTTTTAGGTTATGTATTTCTAGATGTAAAATCAAAAAGTCCTAATTTTGGTACTAATAATTTCACAGTACAAACATAGGCCACACCCATCCCTTCGGTACTCTCTCTTGTGTTTAGTGTTATATGATATACAATCTAAAATCGTAATTTTTGCTAATAAAATTTTAACAGCACAAATCCAAGGCCACTACTACCCTCTCGTTAGTTTTGAAATTTTTATTCTGTGTTTAAAGATGTAAAGTCTAATAAACCCTAGTTTTTTCTAATTAAATGTTCACTCTACCAGCTCGCTAATATCCCTATTGTATTTTCTACTTTATGATGCATAATCTAAAAAATCCTAGTTTTTGCTCCTAAAGTTTTCATAAAAAAAACACCATGCCACCCTCGCCCCTCGCTACTCAATGTTGTTTTTGTATTTTCAGATGCAAAATCTAAAAAACCCAAATTTCTACAACTCAAATTTTTACCTCCACCCTCCTACTAACATCTCTCATATTTTTCTATTGTAAAATATAGAATATAGAAAACATAGTTTTGGCAATAGAAAGTTTCACCATAAAAACACCATGCCACCCCACCCTTTCGCTACTCTCTCTCTTAGGTTATGTATTTCATGATGTAAAATCAAAAAGTCCTAATTTTGGTACTGAAAATTTCACAGTACAAACACAGGCCACACCCATCCCTTCGGTACTCTCTCTTGTGTTTAGTGTTCTATGATGTACAACCCTAAAAATCATAATTTTTGCTAATAAAATTTTAACAGCACAAATCTAAGGCCACTACTACCCTCTCGTTAGTGTCGGACTTTTGTTCTGTGTTTAAGGATGTAAAGTCTAATAAACCTTAGTCTTTTCTAAATATATGTTTGCCCTACCAGCTCGCTAATATCCCTATTGTGTTTTCTACTTTATGATGCATAATCTAAAAAACCCTAGTTTTTGCTCTTATAATTTTCTTAAATAAAACACCACGCCCCCTCGCCCTCGCTACTCAATGTTGTTTTTGTATTTTCAGATGGAAATCTAAAAAACCCAATTTTACAAGTCAAATTTTTACCTCCACCCTCCCACTAACATCTCTCATTTGTTTTCTATTGTAAAATATAGAATATAGAAAACCCTAGTTTTGGCAATAGAAAGTTTCACTATAAAAACACCATGCCACCCCACCCTTTCGCTACTCTCTCTTTTTGGTTATGTATTTCAGATGTAAAATCAAAAAGTCCTAATTTTGGTACTAAAAATTTCACAGTACAAACACAGGCCACACCCATCCCTTCGGTACTCTTCTTGTGTTTAGTGTTCTATGATGTACAACCCTAAAAATCCTAATTTTTGCTAATAAAATTTTAACAGCACAAATCAAGGCCACTACTACCCTCTCGTTAGTGTCGAACTTTTGTTCTGTGTTTAAGGATGTAAAGTCTAAT
>JAGSPU010001282.1:0-23119 GCA_019321725.1 Paulownia fortunei
CAGATTGCTCACGTTAAACATGGCGATCATATAATGGATATGCCAATTACCACCCTTAAATCAAACATGGTGGTGCGCGTTTTGGCAGGAGAATCTTTCCCAGCTGATGGTATCGTGATAAATGGCAATAGTCAGGTCGATGAATCACTAATGACAGGTGAAAGTCAGCTCATTGATAAATCAACCGAGGCTACTGTATATGCGGTACTATAAATGGTAAGGTACGCTAGAAGTTAAACTCACCACGTAGGTGTGCGCAATCATTTATTGGTCAGTTACAACAAACTTTGCTCACATCACAAGATAAAAATCACAAGTCGAAACACTCGCTGATCGTGTCGCATCGTGGTTGTTCTGGGTAGCACTTGTTTTCTCACTTGTGGCCCTGATTATTTGGACGCCATTACGAGGATTTGGCTTTGCAACAAATATTGCTGTGACGGTCCTCGTGATTGCATGCCCACACGCACTTGGGCTGGCGTTCCCTTAGTCATTAGCCGTACAAAAGCAATTGCTGCGGCGCAAGGCATCCTGATCAAAAACCGCAAAGCATTGTCGGCAGCTAATCAACTCCAATACGCGTTGATGGACAAAAACGGTACATTAACAACCGGCCAATTCACTGTGCAACAACTTGTAGCCTATCAAGATAATCAATCTCATGTTTTGGCAATTATGAGTGCACTCGATCAACAATCAACACATCCGCTGGCGCAATCAATTATTAGCTATGCGCAATCTCAAGGCGCACCAACACTGTCAGCACAACACGTTGAAAACATAGCAGGATATGGCGTTTCAGGTATGATCGAAGACAATCACTACCTATTGGTGTCCCGCACGATACTTAACTGAACATCATATTGACTTTGAACCACTAAACACAGACGGTTCTGTTTATACTTGCTTAACCATGATAAGGTGATAGCTGCCATTGCACAAGGTGATAGCGTTAAAGAATCAGCACGCCAGTTTATTGATGATTTACATGCGCAACATATTATTCCAGTTCTTGTCACAGGTGATAACGAAAAATCGGCAAAACGCGTTGCCCATGAATTAGGTATTGAAGCCATTCATGCTGGCGTCTCCCCTCAAGAAAAGATTGCCCTAGTTGCTGAATACAAAAGCGTGGCGCTGTCATGATGATTGGAGATGGTATTAATGATGCACCAGCACTAGCGCACGCTGATTTAAGTGTTGCCATTGGCGCTGGTACCCAAGTTGCCCAAGCCTCTGCTGATACCGTCCTTATTACTAATCATCTGCCAAAAATCATCGACTTCATTCGTTTGGCAAAACATGGCAATACAAAGCAGTCCAAAACTTATGGTGGGGTGCAGGATACAATATTATTACCATTTCCGTTAGCCGCGGTGCTTTATCTTTCATTGGTCTTATGCTCAATCCAATGATTGGTGCTATTGTTATGTCTTTTTCAACCATTGTCGTTTCCTTAAATGCGCTGACACTTAAAGGGTAAAATATTAACTATTTAATCAAATATTAAAAATTAGCATTTCTTTAATAACCACTTAATTATAAACGTGTAGAATAGTAAGTGTTGATAATTTTATACCCATAAGGAGAATCTTACATGCGTAAGTATATCGCAGAATTTCTAGGCACATTCATGTTGGTTGGGGTTGGAACAGGTAGTATCGTTTACTCTGCTGCATCCACACAATCACCATTGACAGTTGCACTAGCCTTTGGCCTTGCGTTAGCAATTGCCATTTACACATTTGGTCCAATTTCTGGTGGCCACTTTAATCAGCTGTTTCGTTGTCAATGGCTATCCAAAAAAAGACTCTCATGGGTTGATTTTTGGTGGTTATATCGTAGCACAATTCCTCGGTGCAATTGTTGCTTCAGCAGCTGTTTATGGCGGTGTTGCCGCTTACTTGAAGTCTTCAACTGTTTCCACAGCATTATCTGGACAAACAATGACCGTCAGCCAATTCGTTTCTTATGTTGGTTTGGGTCAAGCAAACTATGCCACTGGTGAACGTCTTAACGCTTTTGCGTTTGAGTTCGTCTTGACATTCTTGTTCGTACTTGTAATCTCAATTGTCACAAATTGACTAACGTTCCAGCCCCATTGGTTATTGGCCTTTTTCTTAGCCGTTTTGATTATTGTAGCCCTACCAATTACAGGCGGATCATTCAACCCAGCCCGTTCATTGTCACCAGCAATCTTTGTCGGTGGTAAAGCACTCAAGCATTTGCTAGTCTATATTCCAGCACAGCTAATCGCTGGTGCATTGGCAGCATTTGCCGCTAACTACTTCAACAAAGCCAGTGACGAAAAAGCCGTAAAAGCCTAAAGTTTATAAAGATTGACTAACATTGTCAATCTTTTTTTGTTTCTAGAAATAAACGTGTATAATGGAATTTATTGGTAATATTACACACAAGGAGAATTTTTCATGCGTAAGTATATCGCAGAATTTCTAGGAACATTTTGTTAGTGTTCTTTGGAACTGGTAGTGTTGTTTATTCAGCTATTACGACACAATCACCTATCACAATTGGTTTGTCATTTGGTTTGGCATTGGCCGTTGCCATTTATGCTTTTGGTCGAGTTTCTGGTGGACACTTAACCCAGCCGTATCACTTTCGATGGCTATTCAAAAGCGTTTTGTCATGGGTCGAATTTGTCGGCTATGTATTAGCACAACTGATTGGTGCTATTGTCGCTTCTGGTGCTGTCTATCTTGGCGTTACAGCTTATCTAAAGTCACCATCAGTTACAACTGCTTTGTCAGGTCAATCAATGACAGTCAAACAATTCGTCACTTTGGCTGGTCTTGGTCAAACAAACTTTGCTGATGGACAAGGCTGGTACGCTTTCGCCTTTGAATTGATTTTGACTTTCTTGTTTGTTTTGGTCATTTCAATTGTCACTAAATTGGCTAATGTACCGGCGCCATTGATTATCGGTTTGTGGTAGCTGTTCTAATCATTGTTGCATTACCTATTACAGGTGGTGCTTTCAACCCTGCTCGTGCCTTAGGTCCTGCAATCTTTGTTCAAGGTAAAGCACTTGGTCACGTTTGGGTTTACCTAGTGGCTGATCTACTAGGTGGTGCTTTGGCAGCATTTGCCGCTAACTTCTTCAACAAGGGTGTTACGAAAGAAGCATAATGTTTTTACTAAAAAGAAGCTCATCACGAGCTCTTTTTTATTATCGCAATTGCCGTGGAAAGTCATGAGGCAATGGACCTGTAATCGTTTTAAACGCCACCATCAAAGGGTAAAGGTAGTTCAATGGTAGCTGAATGCAGCATCAAATCTTGCATATGACGCCCACCATATAGGTCATCCCCAACTATTGGATGACCTATACTAGCTAAATGAACCCTAATTTGGTGCATTCGTCCAGTATCCAAACGAATTCGTAATAGTGAATTTTGATAAACTGTATGTAACATTAGTCCAATGCGTTACAGCAAATTGTGCTTCGGCGCCATTGACAGCACGTTTCCTGTCGTCTTTTGCATCAATGCCAATTGGTGTTTTAATTATTCCCTGTTTTGTCGGCATCACACCACTCACCCATGCCAAATAAGTCCGCGTAATTACCTTAGCAGATAATAGCTGTCAAGTATTGGCACTACTAAAGGCGTTTTTTGCACAATAACGGCGCGGAGGTAGCCGATCAATTCGATGTACCATATAAGGCGACGCTTCTTACATGGCCCTTTGAAAATCACCGGCAACGTAATCAGCAAAGTATCATCTTCTGTGGGTGAATGCGGATGCATTTTCATCCCCGCTGGTTTATCAATCACCACAAGATAATCGTTCTCAAATAAAGTTGTTACCTGCTGATTATAATTTGGTCGATAATTAGAACTACTCGTTCTAAAGTCGTCCTGATCAAACGTCATCACTAAGACATCGTTAGTTGCCAAATAGTAACTAGTCGGGACCATTCTGCCATTCACAGTGAAATGACGCTTAATTCTGAGAGCGCCACGAATACGCTTTGGAATGAGCCATTTGTCCATAAGGCTTTCACTGATTGTCCTGCGTTATGCGGTGATATAATAAATTGATATTGCCATGTTGTCATAGGATAAGTGCCCACACCTTTAGTTGCTTAGCCCTTAATTTGACTTTATTGTCATTTTAGTTATACTTAAATTATCTGGGGTGCTTTTGGCTGAGATATACCCACTGAACCTGCTCATGATAATGCATGCGAAGGGAGATACCACATTGTTTAGCTCATTAATGGCGCAACCTGTAAATTCTCTTGACGGTTGCGCTTTTATTTTTTTTGAGATATGAAGTCTATGCAAAATTCTCGTTCCCGCGTCATCGCTGAAGTGGCTATATTTGCCGCCTTGGCTGTTGTTTTCGATTGGTTGACCCTATTTAAAAATGCCACAAGGTGGCGCTGTAACCTTGTCACTGGTCCCAATATTATTTGTTGCATACCGTCACGGTGTAAAAGCCGGTATGATTACTGGATTAATTGTTGGTATAGTGACTTTTATTTTAAATCCGTACTATTTAAATCCATTACAAGTATTTTTTGACTATTTCTTTGCCTACACGCTAGTTGGTCTCGGCGGATTGTTCGAAAGCCAATTAAAATATGCACTCCGTCGAGATGCAACAAGGCAAGCAATGATACTCATATCAATTGGTGCCCTATTAGGTGGGTTTGGGTCGCTTTTTTGGTTCCTTTTTGGCTGGTGGTTTCTTTTACGGCGCATTTGCCCCTAAAGGACAAAATCCGTGGCTTTACTCACTAATTTTACAACGCAGCTTATGTTATCCCACAAATCCTGTTGACGATTGTTGTACTGATTATTTTGCTTCGCGTTCAACCAAAAATGTTCAAATAAAAAGCCAGTTATTATAACAATTCTGAAGGAAAGCTGTTATAATAACTGGCTTTTTCTCGTGATTGGAGACTCGCGTTTATCAACAACCCGATTACTTTACTTTGCCAAGATTCCAGATAGACGTACAACAATTGTGTCTCATCGTCATCAAAATAACCCAAATTTACAACAACACGACCCTCATATTCTTCAATACCTTGAAAGGCTTTTTTCATAATGTGATGAATAATCATGGCACTTTCAAGTTGTTCATTAGCCTTATCAACAGCGTCATGTAGACTGTCACCATCATCTAAGTTTTTGTTTGATTATCGCAACCTTAATAAACGCTCGAAAGCCAATATAACCGAGATCTTTGTTCATCTTCTCGATCGATCGCTTGAACATATCCTTGCTTTTCCCAATAACGAAGTTGCCGTGTCGAAATATTTGTCATACGTGCTAACTCGCCAATACGGAATTGTAAATGATCAAGAGACGGTTTTTTAAATTTTCTTTGTCAAAATTCATGTCTGTGCCTCTAGAAATAGTGTTCTTTGTCAACTAAGTGCTAAACACCCCTAATATCTATTTAAATATAGCACATTCCTTTGTTAAAACAAAGCTGCCACTGTTCTAAAATTGGGCCCATTTCAAAATCTTCTACTCGTTGTAATGAAATATTAGCATAGTATTGTCGCTCTTTTTGAGTACTTAATAGTGGTTGAATAGCTGCTAACAAACCATCAACATCGCCATTCTCGACTAAATGCCGTATTTACCACCGTCTAGTACCTCCGCAGAACCGGTATTTTTCATTGCGACAATTGGTAACCCAAAGCTCATCGCTTCAGCCAAAAACCAATGGCAATCCTTCCCAACGAGACGTCTGTAAGAAAATACTAGCATCACGGTAATGTTGTCGTAATGCCTCATCTTTTAGCCCACCACGGTAAATAATTTTATCGTGCGCCGCATATTTTTCAATTAAGCCTTGAAAAGTTGCCATATCTTCTGGTAGTCCATTACCTGCAATTGCCAGGCGCCAATCATTTGGTAATTTTGAAGCCAATTTCACAGCAAAATCGATGCCTTTATGCTGAATCGCAATTCGAGCTGTAAAGGCAATGATATGCTGTGACAATCAGCACGACCATTTGGTGTGATAGTCAACGGATTCCATATTTTGACGGCGTGCTTATTGTAGGATTTAAAGCCGGCCAAATCGTAGTCTGTTAACACAACAACAGTATCAAGTGCCCGCAAACCTGCTTCAAATTCAGGCTGCATATCAGCATAGTACTGGCTTTTGTAGGTCGTCACATTATTATGCATCGAACCAATTAACTGTGTATCAGGTAATTGTGGTTTCATAACAGCAGCAAAACTAGACAACAAACCACCTGCTAAAATAACCACCTCGAATTCCCGTGCAAGATCAATAAAATCTTGAATTTGTTCAGCATATTTAATATAAGGCTGTGCATCGTTGGCTAAAGTTAACGGTTCTCTTTGCTATGCGTAGCTCCGCTGATAGGGCATAAAAGGCTGGTAAATCAGAAAAGCTATAATAAACCACGTCATGTTGTTGTGCCAATGCGTTACCCACGACGGTTGTGGCACGTTTCATGCCCCCAAGACCAATGTTTTCAAGGGCAATGAGAATTTTGGTCATATTTTTACTCCAAACATCATTAATTTCCACTCCAATCATCTGCGTTACGTGGTAATAATCTCGTTGTATCTGTCGCCTTATCGCGCGACTCTGTTGCGTCAGTGATGTAATCACTTAACGTTGATTGATTGCCATTTTTAGACAGTAGGCTTGTATTTTGTCCCTAGTTCTTGGTTAATTTTTTTCAACCGTTTAACTGTACTCTCTTTACTTAATCATATTTAGAAGGATCAACAGCTTTAAATCCTTTTGGTGTGTAGAAGCGCAGCAAATTTTTCTGATTCAAGTTATCTGACATATCTAATTTTTTGTTCACATAACTTTGAATCTTGTTGACTTTAGCCTGCAACTTTTTATCAGGATATTCAATCAACTGATTCGTTTTCGTATTCCAAATGCGTCCTGACAGACTGGCGTATTCAGGTGTTATCCAGTCTTTATTGCGGAAAGCAACAATTTGCACGTGCTGCTTACTTAATAAGTCCTGTCCAAATTGAATATAACGCTTAGTACTAATACCAAGTAAATGCTCCAAGGTAGGTGCAACATCAATTTCACCACCATAAGTATGATCAATATAACCATTTGTCATGCCCGGTATATGAACAATCAATGGCACTCGTTGCAAATTAGCATTATCTAAATCGTTCCAATTACTCTCACTTTTGCCAAGCACCGACGCCAAATAAGGCGCGTCAGTATTAGAAATACCGTAGTGATCACCATACAAGACAACAGCAGTATTATCGTACAACCCTGATTTTTTGAGATAATTAAAGAATTCCTTCACGGATTGATCAAGGTAGTGATTGGTGATGAAATAGTTGTCCACTAATGTTGAACCTGTATTCGATGTCTGGAATTAGGATCTTGATCCTGTGCATCTAGTGTGTAGGGGGTGTGGTTCGTCACTGTCAAATATTTAGCATAAAACGGCTGCTGCAAACGTTCTAGATAAGAATAGAGTTTTGAAATAATAATTTATCTTTCAGCCCCACGATGTCGCTTTTTTACCAGTAACATCAAAATAATCACCAGAAATCCAATTTTGGTAACCCATATGTTTATAAACGGTACTGCGATTCCAGAAAGTCCCTAAATTGCCATGAAATACTGCGCTTGAATAACCAGCACGTTGATTCAAAATAGCAGGCATTGCCTGAAAGGTTTGATCATCTCCTAGTTTGGAAAATAATGAGCCTTGTGGTAATCCAAAAGTAGAGGTTTCTAGCATATTTTCTGCGTCAGATGTCTTACCTTGTCCAACTTGATTAAAGAAATTATCAAACGAAACACTCGACTTGCTATGGTATAAAGCTATTCAAAAACGGTGTTACTTCTTGGCCATTAATTTTCAAATCAAGTGACATTTGTTGGAAGCTTTCCAAATGAATCACAATGACGTTCTTGCCTTTCGCTTTGCCATAAAATTCTGGATTAATCGCCGCATAATTTTTCTTAATATATTTCTGAACAGCTGTTAATTCAGATGGTGTTGCACTTTTACGAACCTGACTAGTTTGGTATGTATTAATCGCATCATAAATTGTGAATGGTCCAATACCCAAATACTTCACCATATATTCACGATCAAACTGACGTGTTAATAACTGTGGTCGATCAACATCTGCAAAAAACATATTTGCCACCAATACAAAAACACCAATGGTAAAAAGTTTAAATGGTTGCCAACGTTTTAATGGTCGCTGATCGAATTTAATTTTTCGAATAATCATCAAGCCAATTAAAATGACTAAATCAATCCAAAATAAAAAATCATGTACGCCAAAGAAATGGCGCCTGCTGCTTTACTACCTTGGTTAACCGTATTGTACCCCAGCATGGTATTAATGGACATGAAATCTGAAAATTCTCGAAAATAAATGACATTCAAAACAACAATGTTGTCATCGCTGTATCAATGAGTAATAGTGCCCCATAATAAATTTGTTTGGGCTTGATGAACAAGACCAAAACTAAACAAAATCATGGTAAATCCGATTGGATTCAATAGCATGAGAATTACTTGCAATGGATCAGAAACGTGTAACCAATCAAAATCAGCACCATACGCCAAAATAGTTTTTAATGTGAATAAGACGACTAACCATGTAAAAAAACCAAGTCGTGTATTCAGTTGTGCTAGCCAATTTTTTGGCGCCAGCGTCTGGTGCCAAAATTTTTTTCAAAAATTTTTTCATAAGTTTCATTATACCAATTTATATGGTCACTCGCTCTAAATATTGCTATACTTGTATCATGACAATAGAAATAAAACATCAAAAAGGGCTCGGTCCAATTCAAATAGACGCCCTAACAATCAGAAAAACCGTGTTTGTCATCGAACAAGGCGTTGACATCGCTGACGAGATGGATGATCCGTCGGCCGAAGAAGAGGCAATTCACATCGTAGCATATGTTGATGGCAAACTCGCAGCAACTGCTCGTGTTTTACCTGAGTCAACAGCTACTTGGCATGTTCAGCGTGTAGCCCGCTCTATCCTGCGCGTGGCAAGGGTCTTGGTAGCAAATTATTTGCATATATTGAACAACTTGCCCCTGAATACGGTATCAAAACATTAGTACTAGGTGCACAAGTGCAGGCTCGCGTTTTTACGATCATTTAGGTTTTTCAGCTTTTTGGCGAAGCGTTCATCGACGCTGGTATTCAACATATTCACATGAAAAAAGCGCTGTCATAGGCGCTTTTTTTGTGCTAAGAACGCCTCATGTAAGCAATTTCAACTTTAATTTTGATAAGGCTGCTGATCGTCAATGAGTTCACTTCTCGTAGCAACATGACTTAATCCGCCAGTCAGAACTACCGAAGCAACAGCCAAACGATAATGTGACAATGCTTGATCCGTTGGTGTCAACCCTACCGAGAAACAATCCCGAGTTCGCGAGCCTGCAACTGATTGATGCCACCAAATATTGTCAATGTGCCGCCAGTTTCTTGTATATCAAAATAAGGCAATATTGTCCCTGGATGATTGGCGTTAATCACTCCTTTTTGTGCAATAATTTGTCGTTGCGCCTGTTCACCCAAGTGACCATAGTTCTTGTGCGATTAAATTAAATCATTCATTTCATGAGCAACGATGTCAATGTTGGTTCTTTGCTGCAAATTACTGTCAATAACACCATTCATAACGTCTTGACGTTCATATAGCCCGTTTGCCGGAATAATCACATTCGCTACGGCTGGTGTCGTTTCTTCATGAGGTTGTCCGACAATTTGTTCTATTTTAGGCGAAATATCCCATTTCGTTGTTTTTTTTGTAAAAAAAGTACAACACATTTAAAATAACAAAATACAGTAAAACTAAAAATATTGCTACTAGTAAACTACCCCTTAGAATACGACCATTTTCAAAAAAACGATATGCCAGATATAGTAGGTACCATACGCCAATGGCACCTACTGCTGTGTAAATACGGCCTTTTACTTTAGAATTGGTAGTAAAATAACCAAGATAATGATTGACTAAGTCAAGCAATGTAAACATTATTGGCTGTCCTCCGAACTACTGGTAGACGTCGCATTAGAACTCGAACTTTGACTCGATGAAGAGCTTGAAGATGATGAAGATGTTGTTGTGCTAGAAGTTTCCGATGAAGTTGAGGTTGAGGACGAAGAAGGTGTAACGGATGATGACACGTCACTACTCTCAGATGATGAGGTCTCAATAGATGAAGTATCGCGACTGGTCGTCGATGTATTTTTGCTTGTATCCATTGATGACGAAGACGTTGTACTAACCGCCCGTGATGATGCTCGCCCACCTTCTGTTGTACCTGTTGCAACGTTAACAGCCAAGTTTGCCGCACTAATAGCAACAATCAGCGACACAATTGCTGATGGTGTCAAAAAAGGTGGTGTTCTATATTTTTTTGCCATAAGCTCCCCTCTATGCTGACGTGATTAACACCTAATAATAGGTCATATATCATTAACAGTATAATTACATTTAACCCGCTTTCCAATCAAATAAACATAAAATAAATCCATAATTAAAACGAAAACCCGCAATCTCTTGCGGGCGGACGATATTTAGGAGATTTTATTTAGGGAGATTGAGATTGGAGAGAAGTCCGTTGATTCGTTGTTTGATATCAACTACTGTTGATGTGTATATATATAGTCATTCAATGTTAAATGGAGATTAAACATGTCAAAATACAAAGCGTATTTTATTGATCTTGACGGTACAATATATCAGGATCTAAAAAATTTGCATCGGGGAACGATTTATTGATCGCTTAAAAGCTGCCAATATTCCTTACTTATTTGTCACAAATAATTCAACCAAAAGTCCGGCTGATGTTGCTGCCAACTTAACGATTAATCATCAGATTGACACAACTACCGACCAATTTATACTAGTGCCATGGCCACTGCGCGATTATTTGAAAGCGTTAGGCAACCCCACAACAAACACGCGTTTTGGTAGTTGGCGAGATCGGCCTTGAAGAAGCACTTTTAGACGCCGGATTTAGTTTGGTGCAAGACGAACATGCGGACTTTGTAGTAGCAGCATTAGATCGAACATTTACATACGATAAATTGATGTATGCAACTTTAGCTATTCAACATGGCGCTAAATTTATTGCTACCAATCGTGATACTAACTTGCCAAATGAGCGCGGTATGATTCCTGGAGCTGGCGCGATCGTAGCAGCCATTGAAACTGCTACTCAGGTAACGCCAACTGTCATCGCAAACCTGAAACACCAATTATGACAGGTGCGTTCAGAAACTAAGGTTGCCAAAGGAGATGTTGTTATGGTTGGTGACAACTATAATACAGATATTCTCGCGGGTATCAATGCTGGTATCGATACCTCTTAGTTTATTCAGGCTTATCAACGCCCGAACAAATTAACCAAGTTGCAATCAAACCAACCCATGAAGTCGAAAATCTAGACGATTGGCTTGTTTAATTGAAAATAAAAAATCACATCAAGATTATGATGTGATTTTTTTAAGCTAATTCACGTTTAGTAACTTTTTGGCCCACTTTTTTTTGTTTTATTTGGTGATAGAATAATAAGTAAAGAATTGCCGAAACAATCGGAATAACTGCTGATACAAGTACAACTCACGGAATGACAGTGCATTATGCAAAGCACCTAATACGTATGGACCAACACCCAGTCCCAAAATCCAAACAATAAAGTAAGTGGAAAGAGCTATACCAATTCGATGACTAGTGACAAGTTTAAGTGTGACCGCCTGTCCGTTTGACATAAATGTACCATAGCCTAATCCGATAAATGCACCAGACAATAGTAATACAAAGCCATTATTCGCAAACGCTAAGATTACTAATCCCACCGCCAAAAACAAATAACTAGGGTACATGACATAATTTTCACCAAAACGGTCAAAAATTCTACCAGACATAGGACGCGTCAACGTGACGATACCAGCATATACTACGAAGAAAAACGAGCTGATAGCCACTAAATGTAATGTCTCTGCATAAGAAGCTAAGAATGACAAAACTGATGAATAAGACAATCCCATTAAAAGCCAATGGCAGCAATTAACAAAACTTTAAATTCAATAAAACTAGAAATTTCCAAGATTTTAATTCAGCCAGATGTGCAGCGGACAAATTAACATTATTTATTTTAACTGCAAATAACGCAACCATCGATACGCCAATTAATACTGTTGACAGAATGACGATAAATTGAAAAACTTGTTGCGTTTAGTAGCAACAACCCGATGAAAGGTCCAATAGCCGCTGCCAGACTTGTACTCAAACCATAATAGTTTATTCCTTCGCCTTTGCGTTTTTCTGGGATAAACTCTGTAACAATTGCATTCAATGCTGTTGAAGTCATACCGTAAGCAAACCATTAAGCAATCGAACACCATCTAGAACACCTATCGTAGGAACAGCCAGGTAAGCAACTGTTGTGATTAAATAGAGAATAGCACCCCATCTGGCCACCCGCTTGCGTCCAATTAATTCGAGCTCTTTCCCATAATTAAACGCGCAATCAGTGTACCAATAATATATATTCCTGATGCAAGACCAGCTTGCCCAAAGGACGCATGCAATTGATCATGTGCTACCACAGCAATGATGACCATCATGAGATAATACACCAAATAGACAATAAAGTTGATGATCGTAATCGTTAAAAAGCCTTTGTTAAATAATTTTTCTTCCATTTTTCAATCTCATTATACCTCAACACCTAACGACAAAAAAATGTCACTAAGTGGGCACAAAAATCGGACCGGATATTATATCATTCATGTCGCGCGAAACCTCGTTATTTTAACACGCCGCGCGTTTGCATGAAAATAATGTAAGCGTTAAGCCGTTGATTTAAAGATTACCACGATTTCACAAAGTATGCAAAGTTTTTTTTATTTTCTTATTATATGTCAAATAAGTTGAACAATACAGTATTTGATAATAAGAAAAGATAAAGATAGTTTGTGAAATTAATATTTTAATCCGCAATTTCTGAAAATAAATGAAAAAGTTACATTGTAAATCATCAACAAAAAAAATAGTGAATGTTATGTTCACACAACATTCACTACCATCATTTATTAGTGGGCCATCAGGACTCGAACCTGGGACCTCTGCGTTATCAACACAGCGCTCTAACCAACTGAGCTAATGGCCATATTTTGATGCTCTAACATCAAGCGAATGACGGGAATCGAACCCGCATAGCCAGCTTGGAAGGCTGGAATTCTACCATTGAACTACATTCGCAAGTAGTTCCTGTCGGAAGTCTCCTCCCTATGGCGCTGGACGGAATCGAACCGCCGACACATGCAGCTTCAATGCATTGCTCTACCAACTGAGCTACAGAGCCATCTCATTGTTCCCAATGAACGGTCACAGCGGGGCTCGAACCCGCGATCTCCTGCGTGACAGGCAGGCGTCCTAACCAGCTAGACCATGCGACCAATTGCGGGAGCAGGATTTGAACCTACGACCTTCGGTTATGGGCCCGACGAGCTACCAGACTGCTCCATCCCGCGATAATTTTATTGCGACATCTTCATGCCTAAGGAGAATGTGGGATTCGAACCCACGCGCCGGTTTCCCGACCTGACGGTTTTCAAGACCGTTCCCTTCAGCCAGACTTGGGTAATTCTCCATTATCTTTGCTTCGTCCTGCATGGACCATGTTGGACTCGAACCAACGACCGGACGGTTATGAGCCGTCTGCTCTAACCAACTGAGCTAATGGTCCTTTTTCGAGCCTATCGCGGCGGGGGAATCGAACCCTCGACCTCTCGGGTATGAACCGAACGCTCTAGCCAGCTGAGCTACACCGCGATCCTCTTCGGCTAAGTTCCCTTAACCAATCGGGATGACAGGATTCGAACCTGCGACCCCCTGGTCCCAAACCAGGTGCTCTACCAAGCTGAGCTACATCCCGAAAAAGTCTTCCTGAGCTTTCGCCCTTCTTATACTTAAAAAAAGAGTTTGAATTCCTTCAACCTCTATGCACCTAGCAGGAGTCGAACCTGCAACCTCCTGATTCGTAGTCAGACGCTCTATCCAATTGCGCTATAGGTGCATATATGCCGGCGACCGGGATCGAACCGGTACGATATTTCTATCGCAGGATTTTAAGTCCTGTGCGTCTGCCTATTCCGCCACGCCGGCATAAAAGCGGAAGACGGGATTCGAACCCGCGACCCCCACCATGGCAAGGTGATGTCTTCTACCACTGAACTACTTCCGCATAATTCATGCCGACTAAAGGACTCGAACCTTCGACCCCCGCTTTACAAGAGCGGTGCTCTACCAACTGAGCTAAGTCGGCATCGCTTATCCCGACGTGCCGGTTTCTTTCTTGACCCTGAAGTCAATGGACGCTACAGGGATCGAACCTGTGACCCCCTGCTTGTAAGGCAGGTGCTCTCCCAGCTGAGCTAAGCGTCCATGATGGAGAGGAAGGGATTCGAACCCTCGAAACGTGTCGCCACGCTTACACGGTTTCCAACCGTGCTCCTTCGGCCAGACTCGGACACCTCTCCGTTTCTTCCTACTGCTCTCGTTCTTCTTATGTACGGCACCGCATCGTCCTATCCTCGCAGGAAGCGATCCTCCAACTACTTTCGGCGCTATAGAGCTTAACTTCTGTGTTCGGTATGGGAACAGGTGTGTCCTCTATGCTATCGACACGACACCTTGAGTGTTGCACACTCAAAACTAAATAATAACAAATTCTTCCTTGAACCACTCATAATTGCTTATTGACTTTGGTTAAGTCCTCGACCTATTAGTACTAGTCCGCTTCATTGATCACTCAACTTCCACTTCTAGCCTATCTACCTCATCATCTCTAAGGGGTCTTACTCTATTAATAGATGGGAAATCTCATCTCGAGGCGAGTTTCACACTTAGATGCTTTCAGCGTTTATCTCATCCATACATAGCTACCCAGCAATGCTCCTGGCGGAACAACTGGTACACCAGCGGTATGTCCATCCCGGTCCTCTCGTACTAAGGACAGCTCCTCTCAAATTTCCTGCGCCCGCGACGGATAGGGACCGAACTGTCTCACGACGTTCTGAACCCAGCTCGCGTACCGCTTTAATGGGCGAACAGCCCAACCCTTGGACCGACTACAGCCCAGGATGCGATGAGCCGACATCGAGGTGCCAAACCTCCCCGTCGATGTGGACTCTTGGGGGAGATGAGCCTGTTATCCCCAGGGTAGCTTTTATCCGTTGAGCGATGGCCCTTCCATGCGGAACCACCGGATCACTAAGTCCTACTTTCGTACCTGCTCGAGTTGTAACTCTCACAGTCAAGCTTGCTTATGCCTTTACACGCTACGAATGATTTCCAACCATTCTGAGCAAACCTTTGAGCGCCTCCGTTACCTTTTAGGAGGCGACCGCCCCAGTCAAACTGCCCGCCAGACACTGTCCACGATCACGCTGAGTGACCTGTGTTAGAATGTTCATACAACGAGGGTAGTATCCCACATTTCGACTCCGACTAGACTAGCGTCCAATCTTCAACGTCTCCTACCTATTCTGTACAAGCAGCACAAACATTCAATATCAAGCTACAGTAAAGCTCCATGGGGTCTTTCCGTCCTGTCGCGGGTAACCCGCATCTTCACGGGTATTTAAATTTCACCGAGTCCCTCGTTGAGACAGTGCCCAGATCGTTACGCCTTTCGTGCGGGTCGGAACTTACCCGACAAGGAATTTCGCTACCTTAGGACCGTTATAGTTACGGCCGCCGTTTACTGGGGCTTCAATTCGTACCTTCGCCGAAGCTAAGCACTCCTTTTAACCTTCCAGCACCGGGCAGGCGTCAGCCCCTATACTTCATCTTACGATTTTGCAGAAACCTGTGTTTTTGATAAACAGTCGCCTGGGCCTATTCACTGCGGCTCATCTTTTACAATGAGCACCCCTTCTCCCGAAGTTACGGGGTCATTTTGCCGAGTTCCTTAACGAGGGTTCTCTCGCTCACCTTAGTGTTCTCCACTCGACTACCTGTGTCGGTTTGCGGTACGGGCAGTGTAATACTTCCTAGAAGCTTTTCTCGGCAGTGTGACATCTCAGACTTCTCTACTTTATTTCGATCCGCATCACAGCTTGTCCTTAAAAAGAAAAGCATTTCACTCTTCTTAAGACTTACTGCTTGCACGCACATATCCATCAGTGCGCTTCTGGTAGCCTCCTGCGTCCCTCCATCGGTCAAACGCATTACAACTGGTACAGGAATCTCAACCTGTTAGCCATCGACTACGCTTCTCAGCCTCGCCTTAGGTCCCGACTAACCCTGGGTGGACGAGCCTTCCCCAGGAAACCTTAGTCATTCGGTGGACAGGATTCTCACCTGTCTTTCGCTACTCATACCGGCATTCTCACTTGTAAGCGCTCCAGCAGTCCTTACGGTCTACCTTCATTGCCCTTACAACGCTCTCCTATCGCGCACTTACGTGCACCCGCAGTTTCGGTAATATGTTTAGCCCCGGTACATTTTCGCGCAATGGCACTCGACTAGTGAGCTATTACGCACTCTTTAAATGGTGGCTGCTTCTAAGCAACATCCTAGTTGTCTATGCACTATCACATCGTTTTCCACTTAACATATATTTAGGGACCTTAACTGGCGATCTGGGCTGTTCCCCTTTCGACGGTGGATCTTATCACTCATCGTCTGACTCCCATTCATACATATCTGGCATTCGGAGTTTATCAAACTTTGGTAACCCGAGATGGGCCCCTAGGCTTAACAGTGCTCTACCTCCAGTATGCTTATAATGAGGCTAGCCCTAAAGCTATTTCGGAGAGAACCAGCTATCTCCAAGTTCGTTTGGAATTTCACCGCTACCCACAGTTCATCCGAGCATTTTTTAACATGCACCGGTTCGGACCTCCAGTAAGTTTTACCTCACCTTCATCCTGACCATGGGTAGGTCACCTGGTTTCGGGTCTACAGCATCGTACTATTCGCGCTATTCACACTCGCTTTCGCTGCGGCTCCGGTCTTTCCACCTTAACCTCGCACGATACCGTAACTCGCCGGTTCATTCTACAAAAGGCACGCCATCACCCATTAACGGGCTCTGACTTCTTGTAGGCGTCGTGGTTTCAGGAACTATTTCACTCCCCTTCCGGGGTGCTTTTCACCTTTCCCTCACGGTACTGGTTCACTATCGGTCACTAGGGAGTATTTAGCCTTACGGGATGGTCCCCGCGGATTCCGACCGGATTTCTCGTGTCCGGCCGTACTCAGGATCCTGAAAAGAGTCTGCTTTATTTCGCTTACGGGGCTATCACCCTATTTTGCCAAGCTTCCCAACTTGTTCTGCTATAAAACACTTTTGTAACTCTTATTTATCAGTCCTACAACCCCAACATGCAAGCACGTTGGTTTGGGCTCTTCCCCGTTCGCTCGCCGCTACTGAGGGAATCGATTTTTCTTTCTGCTCCTGCTGCTAATGAGATGTTTCAGTTCACAGCGTATTCCGTCAAATATCCTATGTATTCAGATACAGACAACTCTTACGAGTTAGGTTTCCCCATTCGGAAATCTCTGGTCATAGCGTACTTACCGCTCACCAAAGCTTATCGTAGTTAGTCACGTCCTTCATCGGCTCCTAGTGCCAAGGCATCCACCACGCGCCCTTATTAACTTAACCTAACAGCCGAAACTGTTGTTTAAGTTTATGAGTTGGTCATTTCTCAGACCTGCGATTAAACCGTTCTTTTTTAAAGAACTTTTTTGTGTTGTTTCTCGGTTCATTATTACAATCTTACGATTGTTTTTAAAAGAATTTGTTACTATTCAGTTTTCAATGTGCAACTCGCTAGCCTTGCGACTAGCTATGGAGAATAGCGGGATCGAACCGCTGACCCCCTGCTTGCAAAGCAGGTGCTCTCCCAGCTGAGCTAATTCCCCATAGGATCACTTCTGAACATGATACCTATTTCAGTATCACACTCAAAACTAAACAAAACTTTGAACTTCACGAACTGACATCTAAGTCACTGTCGCTTTCCGATTATCCTTAGAAAGGAGGTGATCCAGCCGCAGGTTCTCCTACGGCTACCTTGTTACGACTTCACCCCAGTCATCTGTCCTGCCTTAGACGGCTCCTTCCTAAAAGGTTAGGCCACCGGCTTTGGGCATTACAAACTCCCATGGTGTGACGGGCGGTGTGTACAAGACCCGGGAACGTATTCACCGCGGCGTGCTGATCCGCGATTACTAGCGATTCCGACTTCATGTAGTCGAGTTGCAGACTACAATCCGAACTGAGACGTACTTTAAGAGATTAGCTCACCCTCGCGGGTTGGCAACTCGTTGTATACGCCATTGTAGCACGTGTGTAGCCCAGGTCATAAGGGGCATGATGATCTGACGTCGTCCCCGCCTTCCTCCGGTTTGTCACCGGCAGTCTCGCTAGAGTGCCCATCTGAATGCTGGCAACTAACAATAAGGGTTGCGCTCGTTGCGGGACTTAACCCAACATCTCACGACACGAGCTGACGACGACCATGCACCACCTGTCACTTTGTCTCCGAAGAGAACACTTCTATCTCTAAAAGCTTCAAAGGATGTCAAGACCTGGTAAGGTTCTTCGCGTTGCTTCGAATTAAACCACATGCTCCACCGCTTGTGCGGGTCCCCGTCAATTCCTTTGAGTTTCAACCTTGCGGTCGTACTCCCCAGGCGGAACACTTAATGCGTTAGCTTCGGCACTAAGAGGCGGAAACCTCCTAACACCTAGTGTTCATCGTTTACGGTGTGGACTACCAGGGTATCTAATCCTGTTTGCTACCCACACTTTCGAGCCTCAACGTCAGTTACAGTCCAGTAAGCCGCCTTCGCCACTGGTGTTCTTCCATATATCTACGCATTCCACCGCTACACATGGAGTTCCACTTACCTCTACTGCACTCAAGTTAACCAGTTTCCAATGCCATTCCGGAGTTGAGCTCCGGGCTTTCACATCAGACTTAATCAACCGTCTGCGCTCGCTTTACGCCCAATAAATCCGGATAACGCTCGGGACATACGTATTACCGCGGCTGCTGGCACGTTATTTAGCCGTCCCTTTCTGGTATGGTACCGTCAAAACTAAAATCATTCCCTATTCTAGCTGTTCTTCCCATACAACAGTGCTTTACGACCCGAAAGCCTTCATCACACACGCGGCGTTGCTCCATCAGGCTTTTCGCCATTGTGGAAGATTCCCTACTGCAGCCTCCCGTAGGAGTTTGGGCCGTGTCTCAGTCCCAATGTGGCCGATCAGTCTCTCAACTCGGCTATGCATCATTGTCTTGGTAGGCCTTTACCCCACCAACTAACTAATGCACCGCGGATCCATCTCTAGGTGACGCAAAGCGCCTTTTAACTTTGTGTCATGCGACACTGAGTTTTATTCGGTATTAGCATCTGTTTCCAAATGTTATCCCCAGCCTTGAGGCAGGTTGTCCACGTGTTACTCACCCGTTCGCCACTCACTTGAAAAGTGCAAGCACCTTCGCTGTGCGTTCGACTTGCATGTATTAGGCACGCCGCCAGCGTTCATCCTGAGCCAGGATCAAACTCTCAATTTGAAATTTGAAGATTGCTCTTTCGATAAACTGACGATTATTTCGCTATATTCTCTATAACGCTAATCCGTTTATTGTTTGTTACGAATTGACTTCGCAAATTTGTTTTTTTTGTACCTAAGTAACAGCCACAGATTCGTTTGTTCAAAGTTTTGTTCAGTTTTCAATGTGCTACTTATTGCCCCTTGAGACAACTATATTATCTTATCACCTTTCGCTCGCCTTGTCAACTACTTCTTCGTCGACTTCTCAAGCTTTCGGCTCGCCTGACTCGCTTTTGCCTGCGTCAGAAACATATATTAATATACCAACTTTATCCCGCCTCGTCAACTACTTTTTCCCTTTCTTTTACCTCCTTTTACCCGTTTGTCCTTTCCTTCCTTTACCTCTCTTTTCTCCTTTACGTTCGCTTTTTACTCCCTTTTTCCCCTCACCTCCTCTCCTCTCGTTCGCTTCATCCGCCCCGCCCTTTACCTTATCTTAATATTTCAAAAGAAAGGTTATCGTCAAAATCAAAACGATAAACTTTTGACCTGTTTTTTCTTAGTCTAAGTTATCGGTTTGATTGATTGATATTTTGTTGGGTTATGCTTTATGCCAGCGCTGTCCTTGTGGCGTATCCTCTACGATAATCCCTTGTGCGTTTAATTCATCTCTCAATTGATCTGATTTTTTAAAATCATGTGATTTTCTAGCATTTGCTCTGTCATCAAATAACTGTTTCTGTTCAGGGCTTAAAGAAGTTTGTGTTTCGAGAATGTCCCACACCAAATACCTGCATTAACATCTGGAGTGTTTCTAGTAGTTGATTACCAGACGATTGCTTAACAGTATCAGACTCAGCATAAGTATTAGCTAACGTTACAAGTTCAAATACAGCAGCAATTGCGTTTTGGGCGTTAAAATCATCATCCATTGCGGTCTCGAAACGCAATTTTTTGGGTATTCACCGCTTGATCTATACTATCATCATGACCTGATGTGGCTGATCCCAAGCGAAACTCAAGATTCCGGTAACCTGTACGAATACGATCTAATTCTGCGCGCGCTTGAGCCAAATGTCTCTTCGGCATAGTTTATTGGTCGCCGATACTGTGTTTGTCGCAAGTAAATAACGAATAGCCATTGGGTCATCATAGTTAGCCAACATATCATGCAAAGTAGTGAAATTACCTAATGACTTGGACATTTTTTCGTTATCAACATTAACAAAACCATTATGCATCCAATAATTAACAAACTTTTGCCCCGTATGCGCCTCAGATTGCGCAATTTCATTTGTATGATGCGGAAAGGCCAAATCAATACACCGCCATGAATATCAATGGTATCTGACAAATATTTTTGTGCCATGACCGAGCACTCAATATGCAAACCGGTCGTCCGTTGGCCCCAAGGTGATGGCCATGAAATAACGTCTGGATTTTCCTGACTTTTCAAACTGCAAAATCAATCGGATCTTCTTTCGAGCCGTTTCTTCATCATCCAGACGCCCTGCGGCGTTTGCTTCCATTTCCCCAAATCTTGATGTGCTAAAATGCCATAGCCCTTGAACTTTTTAGCACGAAAATAAACATCCCCTTCAACTTCATAAGCATAGCCTTTATTGACTAAGTCTTGGACAAAGCAATAATTTCTGGAATCACCTCGGTAGCACGTGATCGAACAGTTGCAGGCTTGATATTAAGTGGAAATGTGTCTTCATGAAAAAGCATCAGCATACTTATTAGCCACTGCCATTTCTGAAAACCCTCTTCTTGGGCGCGGTTAATAATTTTATCATCAACATCTGTAAAATTAGAGACATAATTCACATCATACCCACGATACTCAAAATATCGTCTCACCGTATCAAAAGGCAATTGCAGAACGCGCGTTACCATATGAATATAGTTGTAGACTGTTGGTCCACAAACATACATGTTAATTTGGCCCGGTGTTATTGACTTGAACACCTCTTTTTCGCGAGTCAAAGTGTTGAATACCTGAATCATACATTGTCTCCTGTAAACATATTTACTTATATTATACAGGACTCGTCAAACGCTTGGGGCTTTTTCATAAGGCACTACAACAAAAAGCGCCACATCGTGGCGCCTATCATTAGTTCAAATATTTTTGTTTAATGTCAGCCATTGTTTGTAGAACAGTATTTTTACCAAAACTACTAACATTTCTGGTAAGTTCGGCCTTGAATTTCGTGAGTTGTGGCGATACGAATTGGATTCCACAAATTGCGACCTTTAATTTCCAAATCATTTTGAATGCCACGAATGGCTGACATGTAGTCTTCTGCTGTGGCATCATTTGGCAAAGCTGTATATGCGGCTTCCCAAGCATCAAAAGACTTTACGACCATCGTCGGAAGTCAAATAGTCAACCATTTCATCAGTCACGTCACCAGTTCAAAGAAAGGCTTGCGCACTAATGCAACGATTTCACGTGTATAGGAAATGCCATCAACCCAGCAATCTTAATAACGTCGGCTAACCAATCTTTTTTGAGTTGCGCATCGGACTCAGAATCAAGTCAGCATTCACTAGTTCTTGAATTAACTGTGGCATAACAGCATCTGTGTCACGGCGCATCCATTGGTTGTTAATCCATTCCAACTTCTTTTGGTCAAACTTAGCGTTAGCTTTTGATAAGCGTGTCTCATCAAACATATTTTTAAATTCTTCAAGTGAGAAAATTTCGTCCTCACCCTTAGGTGACCAGCCCTAGCAAGCCAATAAAGTTAACCATTGCTTGTGGTTGGTACCCGAGTTCTTTATATTGTTCGACAAATTGCAAAACATTTTCATCACGCTTTGACAATTTTTTAAACCGTCTCACCATTGATAATCAATGCCATGTGCCCAAACTTTGGCACGTCCCAACCTAAAGCATCATAAATCATCATTTGCTTTGGTGTATTGGAAACGTGATCATCACCACGCAAAACGTGAGATATCTTCATCAATGATCATCCACTACCACGGCAAAGTTGTAAGTTGGCATGCCATCGCTTTTTGAATGACCCAATCACCACCAACTTCCTTGGCACCAATTTCAATGCGACCCTTAACAATATCGTCCCACGCAAAAACTTTTTCCTCTGGTACGCGGAAACGCACAACCGGCTTAAGCCCTTGCGCCTCAAATTCAGCATACTTAACTTCGCGTTCTTCGTTAGTCAGCCTTCATATTCATAAATATAATGTGGCGCTTGTTTGGCAGCTTGTTGTGCTTCACGCTCTGCAGCTAGTTGTTTTGTGATGATGTTTGTATGACTTGTAAGCTTGTCCATTGGCTAGTAAAGCATCAATAAATTCTTGATAAACACCCTGTTCATTACGTTCCGATTGGCGATAAGGACCATATTCTCCTGGCTTATCAGGACTTTCGTCCCAATCCAAACCAAGCCAAGCTAGGTTATCCAGCTGTGATTTTTCACCGTCAGCAATGTTACGTGCTGAATCTGTATCTTCAATACGGATAATGAATGTGCCGTTATAATGGCGCGCAAAAAGCCAGTTAAAAATT
>JAGSPU010000609.1:0-16991 GCA_019321725.1 Paulownia fortunei
TCAACTACTTATATAGAATATACATTGTAAATAAATAGTAAATATTCTTGTTCACATACACAATTTAAATAAAAAAAATCAGAAAATTCTAAAATATGCACTAACATACTTTATTTCCTAAATCTTAATTTTATTTCAACTACTTATGTGGAATATAAATTGTAAACCAATAGTAAATTTTCTTCTTCATACACACTATTTAGGCAAATAATAATTAAAAAAAAGTTAATATTGAATACCACTAAATATTAAATCACAAAACCCTAAATCATAACTTTATGCAAATAAAAATTAGAAAATAAAAATTATAAATAAATAATCAAAAAATCACTCATATTTACATACAATAACATAAATTTATTTCCAAAATCATAATTTTATTGCAACTACTTATATAGAATATACATTGTAAATAAATAGTAAATATTCTTATTCACATACACAATTTAAATAAATAAAATCACAAAATTCTAAAATATGCACTAAAATACTTTATTTCCTAATCTTAATTTTATTTCAACTACTTATGTGGAATATAAATTGTAAACCAATAGTAAATTTTCTTCTTCATACACACTATTTAGGCAAATAATAATTAAAAAAAAGTTAATATTGAATACCACTAAACATTAAATCTCAAAACCCTAAATCATAACTTTATGCAAATAAAAATTAGAAAATAAAATTATAAATAAATAATAAAAAATCACTCATATTTACATACAATAACATAAATTTATTTCCTAAATCATAATTTTATTTCAACTACTTATATAGAATATACATTGTAAATAAATAGTAAATATTCTTATTCACATACACAATTTAAATAAATAAAATCAGAAAATTCTAAAATATGCACTAAAATACTTTATTTCGAAATCTTAATTTTATTTCAACTACTTATGTGGAATATAAATTAAAACCAATAGTAAATTTTCTTCTTCATACACACTATTTAGGCAAATAATAATTAAAAAAAAGTTAATATTGAATACCACTAAAATTAAATCTCAAAACCCTAAATCATAACTTTATGCAAATAAAAATTAGAAAATAAAATTATAAATAAATAATCAAAAAATCACTCATATTTACATACAATAACATAAATTTATTTCCAAAATCATAATTTTATTGCAACTACTTATATAGAATATACATTGTAAATAAATAGTAAATATTCTTATTCACATACACAATTTAAATAAATAAAATCATAAAATTCTAAAATATGCACTAACATACTTTATTTCCGAAATCTTAATTTTATTTCAACTACTTATGTGGAATATAAATTGTAAACCAATAGCAAATTTTCTTCTTCATACACACCATTTAAAAAATAATAATTAAAAAAAGTTAATATTGAATACCACTAAACATTAAATCTCAAAACCCTAAATCATAACTTTATGCAAATAAAAATTAGAAAATAAAATTATAAATAAATAATAAAAAATCACTCATATTTACATACAATAACATAAATTTATTTCCTAAATCATAATTTTATTGCAACTACTTATATAGAATATACATTGTAAATAAATAGTAAATATTCTTATTACATACACAATTTAAATAAATAGAATCTTAAAATTCTAAAATATGCACTATGATACCTTATTTCCTTAATCATAATTTTATTTCAACTACTTATGTGGAATATAAATTGTAAACCAATAGTAATATTCTTCTTCATAGACACCATTTAAATAAATAATAAGTAAAAAAGAAGTTAATATTGAATACCACAAAAAATTAAATCTCAAAACTAAATCATAACTTTATGCAAATAAAATTAGATAATAAAATTGTAAAAAAAATAATGAAAAAATCACTCATATTTACATACAATAACATAAATTTATTTCCTAAATCATAATTTTATTTCAACTACTTATATAGAATATACATTGTAAATAAATAGTAAATATTCTTGTTCACATACACAATTTAAATAAAAAAAATCAGAAAATTCTAAAATATGCACTAACATACTTTATTTCCTAAATCTTAATTTTATTTCAACTACTTATGTGGAATATAAATTGTAAACCAATAGTAAATTTTCTTCTTCATACACACTATTTAGGCAAATAATAATTAAAAAAAAGTTAATATTGAATACCACTAAATATTAAATCACAAAACCCTAAATCATAACTTTATGCAAATAAAAATTAAAAAATAAATTATAAATAAATAATCAAAAAATCACTCATATTTACATACAATAACATAAATTTATTTCCTAAATCATAATTTTATTGCAACTACTTATATAGAATATACATTGTAAATAAATAGTAAATATTCTTATTCACATACACAATTTAAATAAATAAAATCTTAAAATTCTAAAATATGCACTATGATACCTTATTTCCTTATCTTAATTTTATTTCAACTACTTATGTGGAATATAAATTGTAAACCAATAGGAATATTCTTCTTCATAGACACCATTTAAATAAATAATAAGTAAAAAGGAAGTTAATATTGAATACCACTAAAAATTAAATCTCAAAACCCTAAATCATAACTTTATGCAAATAAAATTAGTTAATAAAATTATAAATAAATAATGAAAAAATCACTCATATTTACATACAATAACATAAATTTATTTCCTAAATCATAATTTTATTTCAACTACTTATATAGAATATACATTGTAAATAAATAGTAAATATTCTTGTTCACATACACAATTTAAATAAAAAAAATCAGAAAATTCTAAAATATGCACTAACATACTTTATTTCCTAAATCTTAATTTTATTTCAACTACTTATGTGGAATATAAATTGTAAACCAATAGTAAATTTTCTTCTTCATACACACTATTTAGGCAAATAATAATTAAAAAAAATTAATATTGAATACCACTAAATATTAAATCACAAAACCCTAAATCATAACTTTATGCATTAGAATAAAAATAAATAATCAAAAAATCACTCATATTTACATACAATAACATAAATTTATTTCCAAAATCATAATTTTATTGCAACTACTTATATAGAATATACATTGTAAATAAATAGTAAATATTCTTATTCACATACACAATTTAAATAAATAAAATCACAAAATTCTAAAATATGCACTAAAATACTTTATTTCCGTAAATCTTAATTTTATTTCAACTACTTATGTGGAATATAAATTGTAAACCAATAGAAATTTTCTTCTTCATACACACTATTTAGGCAAATAATAATTAAAAAAAAGTTAATATTGAATACCACTAAACATTAAATCTCAAAACCCTAAATCATAACTTTATGCAAATAAAATTAGAAAATAAAATTATAAATAAATAATAAAAAAATCACTCATATTTACATACAATAACATAAATTTATTTCCTAAATCATAATTTTATTTCAACTACTTATATAGAATATACATTGTAAATAAATAGTAAATATTCTTATTCACATACACAATTTAAATAAATAAAATCAGAAAATTCTAAAATATGCACTAAAATACTTTATTTCCTAAATCTTAATTTTATTTCAACTACTTATGTGGAATATAAATTGTAAACCAATAGTAAATTTTTCTCTTCATAGACACTATTTAGGCAAATAATAATTAAAAAAAATTAATATTGAATACCACTAAACATTAAATCTCAAAACCCTAAATCATAACTTTATGCAAATAAAAATTAGAAAATAAAATTATAAATAAATAATAAAAAATCACTCATTTACATACAATAAATAAAAAAAAAAAAAATAAAAAATAAAAAAAAAAAAAACAAACAAAAAAAAAAAAAAAAAAAAAAAAAAAAAAAAAAAAAAAAACAAAAAAAAAAAAAAAAAAAAAAAAAAAAAATGAAAAAAATTTAAAAAAAAAAAAAAAAAAAAAAAATAAAAAAAAAAAAAAAAAAATTAAAAAAAAAAAAAAAAAAAATCAAATTTACAAAAATCATAAATTTATTTCCTAAATTCAAATTTATTGCAACTACTTATATAGAATATACATTGTAAATAAATAAAATTTCTTATTCACATACACAATTTAAATAAATGAATCTTAAAATTCTAAAATATGCGCTATGATACCTTATTTCCTTAATCATAATTTTATTTCAACTACTTATGTGGAATATAAATTGTAAACCAATAGGAATATTCTTCTTCATAGACACCATTTAAATAAATAATAAGTAAAAAGGAAGTTAATATTGAATACCACAAAAAATTAAATCTCAAAACCCTAAATCATAACTTTATGCAAATAAAATTAGTTAATAAAATTGTAAAAAAATAATGAAAAAATCACTCATATTTACATACAATAACATAAATTTATTTCCTAAATCATAATTTTATTTCAACTACTTATATAGAATATACATTGTAAGTTAAAATGGTAAATATTCTTGTTCACATACACATTTAAATAAAAAAAATCAAAAAATTCTAAAATATGCACTAACATACTTTATTCCTAAATCTTAATTTTATTTCAACTACTTATGTGGAATATAAATCTAATTTTATAATCAATAGTAATTTTATCACATTACTATTGGTTTACAATTTATATTCTACATAAGTAGTTGAAATAAAATTAAGATTTAGGAAATAAAGTATCTTAGTGCATATTTTAGAATTTGGTGATTTTATTTATTTAAATTGTGTATGTGAACAGAATAATATATTTACTAATTATTTACAATGTATACTATATAAGTAGTTGAAATAAAATTATGATTTAGGAAACATATTTACGTTATTGTGTGAAAATATGAGTGATTTTTTATTATTTTTTTATAATTTTATTATCTAATTTTATTTGCATAAAGTTATGATTTATGGTTTTGAGATTTAATTTATTGTTATTCAATATTTACTCTTTTTTTAATTATTATTTATTTAAATGGTGTGTGTGAAGAAGAATGTTTACTATTGGTTTACAATTTATATTCTTCATAAGTAGTTGAAATAAAATTAAGATTTAGGAAATAAAGTATCTTATTGCATATTTTACAATTTTATGGTTTTATTTATTTAAAATGTGTATGTGAACAAGAATATTTACTATTTATTTACAATGTATATTCTATATAGTTAGTTGAAATAAAATTATGATTTAGGAAATAAATTTATGTTATTGTATGTAAATATGAGTGATTTTTTGATTATTTATTTATAATTTTATTATCTAATTTTATTTGCATAAAGTTATGATTTAGGGTTTTGGGATTTAATTTTTATTGTTATTCAATATTGACTTCTTTTCTAATTATTATTATTCAAATGGTGTGCGTGAAGAAAAATATTTACTATTGGTTTACAATTTATATTCTACATAAGTAGTTGAAATAAAATAAGATTTAGGAAATAAAGTATCTTAGTGCATATTTTAGAATTTTGTGATTTATTTATTTAAATTGTGTATATTCAACAAGAATTTGACTATTTATTTACAATGTATATTCTATATAGTAGTTTTAAAAAATTATGATTTAGGAAATAAATTTATGTTACTGTATGTAAATATGAGTGATTTTTTGAGTATTTATTTATAATTTTATTATCTAATTTTATTTGCATAATGTTATGATTTAGGGTTTTGAGATTTAATCTTTAGTGGTATTCAATATAATTTTTTTAGTTATTATTTAAATAAATGGTGTATGTTAAGAAGAAAGAATTTACTATTGGTTTACAATTATATTCTACATAAGTAGTTGAAATAAAATTAAGATTTAGGAAATAAAGTATCTTAGTGCATATTTTAGAATTTTATGATTTTATTTATTTAAATTGTGTATGTGAACAAGAATATTTACTATTTATTTACAATGTATATTCTATATAAGTAGTTGAAATAAAATTATGATTTAGGAAATAAATTTATGTTACTGCTGTAAATATGGTGATTTTATGATTATTTATTTATAATTTTATTATGTAATTTTATGCATAAAGTTATTATTTAGGTTTTGAGATTTAATTTTTAGTGTTATTCAATTTTAACTTCTTTTTTAATTATTATTATTTAAATGGTGTGCGTGAAGAAGAATATTTATTATTGGTTTACAATTTATGTTCTACAGAAGTAGTTGAAATAAAATTAAGATTTAGGAAATAAAGTATCTTAGTGCATATTTTAGAATTTTATGATTTTATTTATTTAAATTGTGTATATCAACAAGAATTTTACTATTTATTTACAATGTATATTCTATATAAGTAGTTGAAATAAAATTATGATTTAGGAAATAAATTTATGTTACTGTATGTAAATATGAGTGATTTTTTGAGTTATTTATTTATAATTTTATTATCTAATTTTATTTGCATAATGTTATGATTAGGGTTTTGAGATTTAATGTTTAGTGGTATTCAATATAATTTTTTTAGTTATTATTTAATAAATGGTGTATGTTAAGAAGAATATTTACTATTGGTTTACAATTTATATTCTACATAAGTAGTTGAAATAAAATTAAGATTTAGGAAATAAAGTATCTTAGTGCATGTTTTAGAATTTAATGATTTTATTTATTTAAATTGTGTATGTGACAAAATATTTTACTATTTATTGCAATGTATATTCTATATAAGTAGTTGAAATAAAATTATGATTTAGAAAATAAATTTATGTTATTGTTCGTAAATATGGGTGATTTTTTGATTATTTATTTATAATTTTATTATCTAATTTTATATGCATAAAGTTATGATTTAGGGTTTTGAGATTTAATTTTATTGTTAGTCATATATTGACTTCTTTTTTAATTATTATTTATTCAAATGGTGTGCGTGAAGAAAAATTTTACTATTGGTTTACAATTTATATTCTACATAAGTAGTTGAAATAAAATAAGATTTAGGAATATAAAGTATCTTAGTGCATATTTTAGAATTTTGTGATTTTATTTATTTAAATTGTGTATGTTAACAAGAATATTTACTATTTATTTACAATGTATATTCTATATAAGTAGTTGAAATAAAATTATGATTTTGGAAACAAATTTAGTTATTGTATGTAAATAAGTGATTTTTTGATTATTTATTTATAATTTTATTATCTAATTTTTATTTACATAACGTTATGATTTAGGGTTTTGAGATTTAATGTTTAGTGGTATTCATATAATTTTTTTTAATTATTATTTATTTAAATGGTGTATGTTAAGAAGAATATTTACTATTGGTTTACAATTTATATTCTACATAAGTAGTTGAAATAAAATTAAGATTTAGAAAATAAAGTACCTTAGTGCATATTTTAGAATTTTATGATTTTATTTATTTAAAATGTGTATGTGAACAAGAATATTTACTATTTATTTACAATGTATATTATATATAATTAGTTGAAATAAAATTATGATTTAGGAAATAAATTTATGCTATTGTATGTAAATATGAGTGATTGTTTGATTATTTAATTATAATTTTAATTATTTAATTTTATTTTCATAAAGTTACGATTTAGGGTTTTGAGATTTAATTTTTAGTGTAATTCAATATTGACTTCTTTTTTAATTATTATTTATTTAAATGGTGTGCGTGAAGGAGAATATTTACTATTGGTTTACAATTTATATTCTATATAAGTAGTTGAAATAAAATTAAGATTTAGGAAATAAAGTATCTTAGTGCATATTTTAGAATTTTATGATTTTATTTATTTAAAATGTGTATGTCAACAAGAATATTTACTATTTATTTACAATGTATATTCTATATAAGTAGTTGAAATAAAATTATGATTTAGCAAATAAATTTATGCTATTGTATGTAAATATGAGTGATTTTTGATTATTTAATATAATTTTATTATTTAATTTTATTTTCATAAAGGTATGATTTAGGGTTTTGAGATTTAATTTTTAGTGTAATTCAATATTGACTTCTTTTTTAATTATTATTTATTGAAATGGTGTGCGTGAAGAAGAATATTTACTATTGGTTTACAATTTATTTTCTATTAAGTAGTTGAAATAAAATTAAGATTTAGGAAATAAAGTATCTTAGTGCATATTTTAGAATTTTATGATTTTATTTATTTAAAATGTGTATGAGAACAAGAATATTTACTATTTATTTACAATGCATATCTATATAAGTTTTAGTTGAAATAAAATTATGATTTAGCAAATAAATTTATGTTATTGTATGTAAATATGAGTGATTTTTTGATTATTTATTTATAATTTTATTATCTATTTTTATTTGCATAAAGTTATGATTTAGGGTTTTGAGATTTAATTTTTAGTGTTATTCAATATTGACTTCTTTTCTAATTATTATTTATTTAAATAGTGTGCGTGAAGAAGAATATTTACTATTGTTTACAATTTAATTCTACATAAGTAGTTGAAATAAAATTAAGATTTAGGAAATAAAGTATCTTAGTGCATATTTTAGAATTTTTTGATTTTATTTATTTAAATTGTGTATGTGAACAAGAATATTTACTATTTATTTACAGTGTATTCTATATAAGTAGTTGAAATAAAATTATGATTTAGGAAACAAATTTATGTTATTGTATGTAAATATGAGTGATTTTTTGAGTATTTATTTATAATTTTATTATCTAATTATTTGCATAAAGTTATGATTTAGGATTTTGAGATTTAATATTTAGTGGTTATTCAATATAATTTTTTTAATTATTTTTTTAATATGGTGTATGTTAAGAAGAATATTTACTATTGGTTTACAATTTATATTCTACATAAGTAGTTGAAATAAAATTAAGATTTAGGAAATAAAGTATCTTAGTGCATATTTTAGAATTTTGTGATTTTATTTATTTAATTGTGTATGTGAACAAGAATTTTACTATTTATTTACAATGTATATTCTATATATGTAGTTGAAATAAAATTATGATTTATGAAATTTATTTATCTGTATGTAAATATGAGTGATTTTTTGAGTATTTATTTATAATTTATTTATCTAATTTTATTTGCATAATGTTATGATTTAGGGTTTTGAGATTTAATGTTTAGTGTATTCAATATAATTTTTTTAATTATTATTTAAATAAATGGTGTATGTTAAGAAGAATATTTACTATTGGTTTACAATTTATATTCTACATAAGTAGTTGAAATAAAATTAAGATTTAGGAAATAAAGTATCTTAGTGCATATTTTAGAATTTTATGATTTTATTTATTTAAATTGTGTATGTGAACAAGAATATTTACTATTTATTTACAATGTATATTCATATAAGTAGTTGAAATAAAATTATGATTTAGGAAATAAATTTATGTTATTGCTGTAAATATGAGTGATTTTATGATTATTTATTTATAATTTTATTATGTAATTTTATATGCATAAAGTTATGATTATGGTTTTGAGATTTAATTTTAGTGTTATTCAATTTTATTCTTTTTAATTATTATTTATTTAAATGGTGTGCGTGAAGAAGAATATTTACTATTGGTTTACAATTTATATTCTACAGAAGTAGTTGAAATAAAATTACATTTAGGAAATAAAGAATCTTAGTGCATATTTTAGAATTTTATGATTTATTTATTTAAATTGTGTATGTGAACAAGAATATTTACTATTTATTTACAATGTATATTCATATAAGTAGTTGAAATAAAATTATGATTTAGGAATTTTTGTTACTGTATGTAAATATGGGTGATTTTTTGATTATTTATTTATAATTTTATTATGAATTTTATGCATAAAGTTATTATTTATGGTTTTGAGATTTAATTTTTAGTGTTATTCAATTTTAACTTTTTTTTATTATTATTTATTTAAATGGTGTGCGTGAAGAAGAATATTTATTATTGGTTTACAATTTATGTTCTACAGAAGTAGTTGAAATAAAATTAACATTTAGGAAATAAAGAATCTTAGTGCATATTTTAGAATTTTATGATTTATTTATTTAAATTGTGTATGTGAACAAGAATATTTACTATTTATTTACAATGTATATTCCATATAAGTAGTTGAAATAAAATTATGATTTAGGAAATAAATTTATGTTACTGCTATGTAAATATGGGTGATTTTATGATTATTTATTTATAATTTTATTATCTAATTTTATGCATAAAGTTATGATTTATGGTTTTGAGATTTAATTTTTAGTGTTATTCAATTTTAACTTCTTTTTTAATTATTATTTATTTAAATGGTGTGCGTGAAGAAGAATATTTATTATTTGTTTACAATTTATATTCTACATAAGTAGTTGAAATAAAATTAAGATTTAGGAAATAAAGTATCTTAGTGCATATTTTAGAATTTTTTGATTTTATTTATTTAAATTGTGTATGTGAACAAGAATATTTACTATTTATTTACAATGTATATTCTATATAAGTAGTTGAAATAAAATTATGATTTAGGAAATAAATTTATGTTATTGTATGTAAATATGAGTGATTTTTGATTATTTATTTATAATTTTATTATGTAATTTTATTTGCATAAAGTTATGATTTATGGTTTTGAGATTTAATTTTTAGTGTTATTCAATTTTAACTTCTTTTTTAATTATTATTTATTTAAATGGTGTGCGTGAAGAAGAATATTTATTATTGTTTACAATTTAATTCTACATAAGTAGTTGAAATAAAATTAAGATTTAGGAAATAAAGTATCTTAGTGCATATTTTAGAATTTGATTTTATTTATTTAAATTGTGTATGTGAACAAGAATATTTACTATTTATTTACAATGTATATTCTATATAAGTAGTTGAAATAAAATTATGATTTAGGAAATAAATTTATGTTATTGTATGTAAATGAGTGATTTTTTGAGTATTTATTTATAATTTTATTATCTAATTTTATTTGCATAATGTTATGATTTAGGATTTTGAGATTTAATTTTAGTGTTATTCAATATAATTTTTTTAGTTATTATTTATTTAAATGGTGTCTGTTAAGAAGAATATTTACTATTGGTTTACAATTTATATTCTATATAAGTAGTTGAAATAAAATTAAGATTTAGGAAATAAAGTATCTTAGTGCATATTTTAGAATTTTATGATTTTATTTATTTAAATTGTGTATGTGAACAAGAATATTTACTATTTATTTACAATGTATATTCTATATAAGTAGTTGAAATAAAATTATGATTTAGGAAATAAATTTATGTTATTGTTGTAAATATGGGTGATTTTTTGATTATTTATTTATAATTTTATTATCTATTTTATATGCATAAAGTTATGATTTGGTTTTGAGATTTAATTTTTAGTGTTATTCAATTTTAACTTCTTTTTTAATTATTATTTATTTAAATGGTGTGCGTGAAGAAGAATATTTACTATTGGTTTACAATTTATGTTCTACATAAGTAGTTGAAATAAAATTAACATTTAGGAAATAAAGTATCTTAGTGCATATTTTAGAATTTTATGATTTTATTTATTTAAATTGTGTATATGAACAAGAATTTTACTATTTATTTACAATGTATATTTTATATAAGTAGTTGAAATAAAATTATGATTTAGGAAATAAATTTATGTTATTGTATGTAAATATGAGTGATTTTTTGATTATTTATTTATAATTTTATTATTTAATTTTATTTGTATAACGTTATGATTTAGGGTTTTGAGATTTAATTTTTTTGTTATTCAATATTGACTTCTTTTCTAATTATTATTTATTTGAAGTGTGCGTGAAGAAGAATATTTACTATTGGTTTACAATTTATATTCTACATAAGTAGTTGAAATAAAATTAAGATTTAGGAAATAAAGTATCTTAGTGCATATTTTAGAATTTGGTGATTTTATTTATTTAAATTGTGTATGTGAACAAGAATATTTACTATTATTTTTACAATGTATATCTATATAAGTAGTTGAAATAAAATTATGATTTAGGAAACATTTTACGTTTTGTATGAAATATGAGTGATTTTTTATTATTTTTTTATAATTTTTTATCTAATTTTATTTGCATAAAGTTATGATTAATGGTTTTGAGATTTAATTTTATTGTTATTCATATTTTACTTCTTTTTTAATTATTATTTATTTAAATGGTGTGTGTGAAGAAGAATATTTACTATTGGTTTACAATTTATATTCTTCATAAGTAGTTGAAATAAAATTAAGATTTAGAAATAAAGTATCTTATTGCATATTTTAGAATTTTATGATTTTATTTATTTAAATTGTGTATGTGAACAAGAATATTTACTATTTATTTACAATGTATATTCTATATAGTAGTTGAAATAAAATTATGATTTAGGAAATAAATTTATGTTATTGTATGTAAATATGAGTGATTTTTTGATTATTTATTTATAATTTTATTATCTAATTTTATTTCCATAAAGTTATGATTTAGGGTTTTGAGATTTAATTTTTATTTTATTCAATATTGACTTCTTTTTAATTATTATTTATTCAAATGGTGTGCGTGAAGAAGAATATTTACTATTGGTTTTACAATTTATATTCTACATAAGTAGTTGAAATAAAACAAGATTTAGGAAATAAAGTATCTTAGTGCATATTTTAGAATTTTGTGATTTTATTTATTTAAATTGTGTATATGAACAAGAATTTTACTATTTATTTACAATGTATATTCTATATATGTAGTTGAAATAAAATTATGATTTAGGAAATAAATTTATGTTATTGTATGTAAATATGAGTGATTTTTTGATTATTTATTTATAATTTTATTATTTAATTTTATTTTATTTATGTTATGATTTAGGGTTTTGAGATTTAATGTTTAGTGGTATTCAATATAATTTTTTTAATTATTATTTATTTAAATGGTGTATGTTAAGAAGAATATTTACTATTGGTTTACAATTTATATTCTACATAAGTAGTTGAAATAAAATTAAGATTTAGAAAATAAAGTATCTTAGTGCATATTTTAGAATTTTATGATTTTATTTATTTAAAATGTGTATGTGAACAAGAATATTTACTATTTATTTACAATGTATATTCTATATACTTAGTTGAAATAAAATTATGATTTAGGAAATAAATTTATGTTATTGTATGTAAATATGAGTGATTTTTTGATTATTTATTTATAATTTTATTATCTAATTTTATTTGCATAAAGTTATGATTTAGTGTTTTGAGATTTAATGTTTAGTAGTATTCAATATTAACTTCTTTTTTAATTATTATTTATTTAAATGGTGTGTGTGAAGAAGAATATTTACTATTGGTTTACAATTTATATTCTACATAAGTAGTTGAAATAAAATTAAGATTTAGAAAATAAAGTATCTTAGTGCATATTTTAGAATTTTATGATTTTATTTATTTAAATTGTGTATGTGAACAAAATATTTACTATTTTTTTACAATGTATATTTTATATAATTAGATGAAATAAAATTATGATTTAGAAATAAATTTATGTCATTGTATGTAAATATGAGTGATTTTTTGATTATTTATTTATAATTTTATTATCTAATTTTATATGCATAAAGTTATGATTTAGTGGTTTGAGATTTAATGTTTAGTGGTATTCAATATTAATTCTTTTTTAATTATTATTTATTTAAATGGTGTGTGTGAAGAAGAATATTTACTATTGGTTTACAATTTATATTCTTCATAAGTAGTTGAAATAAAATTAAGATTTAGGAAATAAAGTATCTTAGTGCATATTTTAGAATTTTATTATTTTATTTATTTAAATTGTGTATGTGAACAAGAATATTTACTATTTATTTACAATGTATATTCTATATAAGTAGTTGAAATAAAATTATGATTTAGGAAATAAATTTATGTTATTGTATGTAAATATGAGTGATTTTTAAGTATTTATTTATAATTTTATTATCTAATTTTATTTGCATAAAGTTATGATTTAGGGTTTTGAGATTTAATGTTTAGTGGTATTCAATATTAATTTTTTTAATTATTATTTATTTAAATGGTGTGTGTTAGAAGAATATTTACTATTGGTTTACAATTTATATTCTACATAAGTAGTTGAAATAAAATTAAGATTTAGGAAATAAAGTATCTTAGTGCATATTTTAGAATTTTATGATTTTATTTATTTAAATTGTGTATGTGAACAAGAATATTTACTATTTATTTACAATGTATATTCTATATAAGTAGTTGAAATAAAATTATGATTTTGGAAATAAATTTATGTTATTGTATGTAAATATGAGTGATTTTTTAATTATTTTTTATAATTTTATTATCAAATTTTATTTGCATAAAGTTATGATTTATGGTTTTGAGATTTAATTTTTATTGTTATTCAATATTTACTTCTTTTTTAATTATTATTTATTTAAATGGTGTGTGTGAAGAAGAATATTTACTATTTGTTTACAATTTATATTCTTCATAAGTAGTTGAAATAAAATTAAGATTTAGGAAATAAAGTATCTTAGTGCATATTTTAGAATTTTATGATTTTATTTATTTAAATGTGTATGTGAACAAGAATATTTACTATTTATTTACAATGTATATTCTATATAAGTAGTTGAAATAAAATTATGATTTAGGAAATAAATTTATGTTATTGTATGTAAATATGAGTGATTTTTTTATTATTTATTTATAATTTTATTATCTAATTTTGTTTACATAACGTTATGATTTAGGGTTTTGAGATTTAATGTTTAGTGGTATTCAATATAATTTTTTTAGTTATTATTTATTTAAATGGTGTCTGTTAAGAAGAATATTTACTATTGGTTTACAATTTATATTCTACATAAGTAGTTGAAATAAAATTAAGATTTAGGAAATAATGTATCTTAGAGCATATTTTAGAATTTTGTGATTTTATTTATTTAAATTGTGTATGTGAACAAGAATATTTACTATTTATTTCCAATGTATAACTATATAAGTAGTTGAATAAAATTATGATTTAGGAAACAAATTTATGTTATTCTATGTAAATATGAGTGATTTTTTTATTATTTTTTTTATAATTTTATTATCTAATTTTATTTGCATAAAGTTATGATTTATGATTTTGAGATTTAAATTTTTTATTGTTTTTTAATATTTGCTTCTTTTTTAATTATTATTTATTTAAATGGTGTGTGTGAAGAAGAATATTTACAATTTATTTACAATGTATATTTTTATAAGTAGTTGAAATAAAATTGTGATTTAGGAAATAAGTTTATGTTATTGCATGTAGATATGAGTGATTTTTTGATTATTTATTTATAATTTTATTATCTAATTTTATTTGCATAATGTTATGATTTAGGGTTTTGAGATTTAATGTTTAGTGGTATTCAATATAATTTTATTAGTTATTATTTATTTAAATGGTGTCTGTAAGAAGAATATTTACTATTGGTTTACAATTTATATTCTACATAAGTAGTTGAAATAAAATTAAGATTTAGGAATAAAGTATCTTAATGCATATTTTAGAATTTTATGATTTTATTTATTTAAATTGTGCATGTGAACAAGAATATTTACTATTTATTTACAATGTATATTCCATATAAGTAGTTGAAATAAAATTATGATTTAGGAACAAATTTATGTTATTGTTCGTAAATATGGGTGATTTTTGATTATTTATTTATAATTTTATTATCTAATTTTATATGCATAAAGTTACGATTTATGGTTTTGAGATTTAATTTTTAGTGTTATTTAATTTTAACTTCTTTTTTAATTATTATTTATTTAAATGGTGTGCGTGAAGAAGAATATTTATTATTGGTTTACAATTTATGTTCTACAGAAGTAGTTGAAATAAAATCAAGATTTAGGAAATAAAGTATCTTAGTGCATATTTTAGAATGTTATGATTTTGTTTATTTAAATTGTGTATATCAACAAGAATTTTACTATTTATTTACAATGTATATTTTATATAAGTAGTTGAAATAAAATTATGATTTAGGAAATAAATTTATGTTATTGTATGTAAATATGAGTGATTTTTTTATTATTTATTTATAATTTTATTATCTAATTTTATTTGCATAACGTTATGATTTAGTGTTTTGAGATTTAATGTTTAGTGGTATTCAATATTAACTTCTTTTTTATTATTATTTATTTAAATGGTGTGTGTGAAGAAGAATATTTACTATTGGTTTACAATTTATATTCTTCATAAGTAGTTGAAATAAAATTAATATTTAGGAAATAAAGTATCTTAGTGCATATTTTAGAATTTTATGATTTTATTTATTTAAATTGTGTATGTGAACAAGAATATTTACTATTTATTTACAATGTATATTCGATGTAAGTAGTTGAAATAAAATTATGATTTAGGAAATAAATTTATGTTATTGTATGTAAATATGAGCTATTTTTGATTATTTATTTATATTTTATTATTTGATTTTATTTGCATCACGTTATGATTTAGGGTTTTGAGATTTATTGTTTAGTGGTACTTCAATATAATTTTTTTTAATTATTATTTATTTAAATGGTGTGTGTGAAGAAGAATATTTACTATTGGTTTACAATTTATATTCTTCATAAGTAGTTGAAATAAAATTAAGATTTAGGAAATAAAGTATCTTAGTGCATATTTTAGAATTTTATGATTTTATTTATTTAAATTGTGTATGTGAACAAAAATATTTACTATTTATTTACAATGTATATTCTATATAAGTAGTTGAAATAAAATTATGATTTAGGAAATAAGTTTATGTTATTGTATGTAAATATGAGTGATTGTTTGATTATTTATTTATAATTTTATTATCTAATTTTATTTGTATAACGTTATGATTTAGGGTTTTGAGATTTAATGTTTAGTGGTATTCAATATTAACTTCTTTTTTAATTATTATTTATTTAAATGGTGTGTGTGAAGAAGAATATTTACTATTGGTTTACAATTTATATTCTTCATAAGTAGTTGAAATAAAAATAAGATTTAGGAAATAAAGTATCTTAGTGCATATTTTAGAATTTTGTGATTTTATTTATTTAAATTGTGTATGTGAACAAGAATATTTACT